>JAPVLO010002470.1:0-75953 GCA_027257055.1 Cephalopachus bancanus
GCAGAAGGGTCACCGCAGCCCAGTGGGTGGAGGCTGCAGTGGTGGGGAGCGGCCACCGCACTCCAGTCTGGGTGACAGAGTGAGACACCAACTCAAAAAAAAAAAAAAGAAAAACAAAAGGTCTTTTAAGATTTGCAAAACAACTACAAAATTGAAGTGTGTGTCCTTCCCAGCTTCTAGGTAGACTTTTACTAATCTAGTCAGTTTTCAAGGTTGCATTCATCCAAGTGTAGACCTGCAGCTTGTTAGACCACCGGAGAACTGGCCATTATTGGAGAACACCCACAGCAACAGGGGCCATGTCCTCTCTTGATTGATAGTCTTCTCTTAACTTCTTCCCAGGTAATGCAGATTCCATCACCATCCTCTTCTGACAAACCCTGGAGATTCTTGCCCTAATCTCCAACCTTCACAACAAACTGGGATCCACTCTTTTCACATGACCTCATGCTTTAGGGCTGGCCTAATGACATTCTAATTGGTCCCAGTCAGTCATGTAATTTCATCCTCCTTTCCAGTGATTGGTTTTGGCATGGGCAATTCTGACCAATTATGTGTGCAGGGAAGATTTATAGAGAGCCTTTTGTTTTCTGACTCCTAAAAATATAAATGAAGAAAAGAAGTCCTATTTCTGTTTTTAGACATTATTTGCTTACATGTGACATATGGAACTTCTGCAAATGTCCTGCAAACATGGAGGAGAAATAGTCTAAGGAAGTAACACGTGAAGGATGTAAGAGTCAAGTGAATTTGAGGGAAATGGAGCTGGAGACCTGGTGTACCATACCTGGAACTGCCTTAGCTCTGTTGTATAGTCACAAATTTCCTTATTTAGAAAAAGCTACTTTAAGTTAGTTGTTTGCTCACAATTGAAAGCATTCATACATTTACACTCTTCCCTGCTCTAAAAGAAAACCTGGCACAGAGAAAATACTCCACCAATGTCTACTGATTTGAATTCAGTTGTGTGTTGAGTTCATTTTGTTTGGGAAAACAAGATAGATGTCTCCATCTGCTATGTTCCAAGTTTCTAGCACAGTTACTACATTGTAGAATGTGTTTGACAAATATTTTCCTAAAGCCAGAGTGGCCTCAGGAACTTAGTAACCAAAAGGGAAACTTTAGAGATCTATATAGAAGGCTGAAAAATGAAGAAAATTAACTCAATGAAAACTCAAGTTCTAGAAGAATCTCTCTGCTTAAATTGCCCAGAAAGAAGCCATCCCAGGCACAGCCAGGGGAAATGACTCTGAAGAGGTTTCTAGCCTCCTTTGGTGGCTCCAAGAGGAAGGCAATGTGTCACATAGAGAATCTGTGCTAGAGTGGAGAAGAGGAAGGGGAGTTGAAATGCCCACAAGAGGTGTTCCAAAGAAAAAGAGGCAGAATTTGATGTCTGGAAAATATTCTTGTTGGGAAGGAGAGAGATGAAGTCAAGGAACCTCTAAGTCATTCAGGGCTGTACCCTGGGTCTACACCCCTCCCATATAGTTTCTTTCCATGTCATCTGTGCATCCAGAATAAGGTAGTTTTTGTTACTCAAAAAATGTCTACCTCAGTGAAAGTAGTAACATACAATGCAAGGGTGGGATCTCAGACCTGGGAAGAGGAGCCCCTGATACCTGAATGGTAGCAGAGAATTCTGGAACCACCTCCCACAGCATTGTGGGGTCCCAGTGATTGGTTTGGAGACTCAGGAGCATCATGGCTGTCAGTAGGCAACTTACCTGCTCTAGATCTCTCAATGACAACACAGTGCCTACCAATAAAGTGCAAACTCCTTAACCTTTCACATGTCTCAAGTCAGTATCCAGAAGAGAGCCTTCACCATAGAGGAAGCTCTGAATGACTGTGGGCCAGGATGACTGCACCCACCTCTGACCTCAGCCATCCCAGTGCTTACACAATGGGGACAAGAACCCTTAGCCAATGGGGGAGAGGATGGATGGATAAGTATTTCAGTGTTTTGTCTCATGGAGGGACAATTCTGAGGAATATTCTACATAGTCTTTCTGAGGGCCTCCAGTGGGTCTCCAATTCTTCCATTGCCCACAGCAGGAGCCAGGCCATTGATCAGCCTTTACTGACTTTCCTCTCCTCCCTAACTTTCCTGCCTGCTACCTGTACTTCACAAGATTGGCTGCCCAGCAAACTACATGTACTCCAATCCTAAACCCAAACCAAGACAGCATGCCATGCAAAACTGTCTGTAATCTGGCCCCAGTCTTCTTTTCCAGTCCCTTCCCCAGTATTCCTAATTTGCAACTTATTCTAGGCTCACCATATATTCACTAAATTTAGCTACCTCTTTGTGAACGTATTCTGAACCCACTCCCTGGAACACCTAATGCCACCACTTCTGTGATGCCTTCACCAACTATTCAGGCAAAAGTGTCCTATCCAGTTCCACATTCTGATAGCTCTTAGGTACAACCCCCTACAAGGCCCATATCACTTGCTGGCTTATTTATAAATAATTCTATATCCATTTCTGTAGTACAACAACTTTGTGAGGGCAAGGGTACCACATCTTGTACAATGGTAAATCTCACAAACTCCTTAACTCAGTGTCATCTATATGAGAGTGCTAAATGCATTGTTAATAATTGTTCCCCCATGTAATGAACCTTTTATATCATTCCTTGGACTTTGCTTTCCAAAATAAGGATCATCAAAAGTCTTTCTATATGAGGGACTCAAAGCTTTAAATTCTGCAATACCTTCGTTGGAGGGGTAATAGCATAACAAAACCCCGAGAAACCACTGTATTCTTGTAGTTTTCCTTTTATTAAAAAAGCAAAAAACCAAAAATAACACAGGTGCTTGCTTCCTTTGCAGCAAGAGTACACTAGATCTTTTCCTTCTTTTTTTCTTTCAGTGACTTCTCCAGCTTTAAACTCTGTAGTAAGTGGCATGGATTATCTGTATGGATTATCCAAATGAGTTATGGTGCAACTCTGAATATTCCCAACAATTCTTCCACATTCTGGTGGACTAGACTTTCCTTTTAATAGTCTATCACAGGTCTGTTAATGCATTGAGTTCTATTAAATTATTTTCCTGCTCAAGGAAGAATTTTCACTTTATGTTCTTATGAAATCTTCCTACTCCAAGTCAGTGTTCCAACACTCAGCTTTTCTATTTAAATAATAGACACACTGATTTCCCTACATGATCTAGCTATTAAAAATGCATACAGTCACCAGGCTCGGTGGCTCAGCCTGTAATCCCGTGCCTTTGGGAGGCTGAGATGGGTGGATTGCCTGAGCCTGCGGGTTCGAGACACACCTGGGCAACTTGGCGAAACCTCATCTCTACAATAAATCAAAAAATCAGCCAGTGTGGTAGCGCATGCCTGTAGTTCCAGCTCCTTGGAGGGCTGAGGCGGATGGATTGCCAGAGCCCAGCAGGTTGAGGCTGTGGTGGCTGGGAGTGGCCACTGCACTCCAGTCTGGGTGACAGAGTGAGACTCCAACTAAAAAAAAAAAAAGTATTTTTGTTGATATTTTTGGTCTATGTATTGAGAAAGAGAAAATACAAGCTAGACAGACTATTCAGACCAAATGTTTCCATCGTTAACATTCAAAAATAAAAAGTCATTTGTGACTCAAGAGTTGGTCAGCACCAATCCTTATGGGTTATGCTAAAAATAGAAGTGAACCCAGCTTCTTGAGAGCTTACTGCATGCATTTTTATTTTTATTTTATTTTATTTTATTTTTTTTGAGTTGGAGTCTTTTATAACCAATACAAAGTCAAATCAAGCTTATCCTGGGCTATTGCCAATACCAAGGGAGGGAGTAGGTAGCCTCATTTTGGCATTAGGTGTAAGCTATAGTTTACTAAGTTCTGTTTAAGGTCTAAGACTAAGGTCTAAGCTCTGTTTGGTGGGGTGGGGGGCATGCTATGGGACACTTGCCTACTCTCTGAAGTGCTGAGGAAGAAGCTTCTAACCTTCTTTCCAGCTGCTTTCATTAATTCAGTGGGAGATGGAGTCATATCACTGATGGGTGCCCTAAAAGTATGGTGGGCTCTGTCTTCTCCCTCTGGCTTGCTGCCTCAGATGTCACCTTAATGTGTGTAACTCCTGTTTCCAAAAGAGGCAGCTCATCTCTGAAGAATTTCTGAGAATGTAGGTACAGGAGCTCTGGAAGAACAGAAGTTGGCCTAGGAGTTTAATTACAGAGATTTCAAAAACACAATTCTTTAGGTTGTCCTAAAAACAATGCAAAATGGCACAGCAGGTAAAAGATATTCCGGGTCATCAGTTCTCAGAATGCCTAGTGAAGAGCTCTTCTTGCCATTTCATTTAGATAGGTTAAGGCCAGGTGACCATAGGTCGCAGTCTTCATAAAGTACCAGAAGGTGGCCAGAACTTGGCATGCAGGCCAGATATCATCTTGCTAAAATGCAATTGTCAAGGCTACCTTTCATGTACTCCCCTTCCAGAAGAAGACAAAGCCCAGAGTTCTAAGATCAGTGGAAATGGGCAGTGCTTTTAGGAAATGGTTGTGCTGAGTCCTCAGAATCCAGGAGAAGACAGAGCTTATATTCTTTTTTTTATAATCAATATTTTTTATTATGATATTGTGGGGTACAGTTAAGAGTTAGGTATACAAATACATTTCATTCAGGCACCCTTGTTGATAACAGGTGTTTCCCCGTCCCAAGACAGATATTTACTACCCTTAATCCCATCTCCCTACCCCCCACATAGTTTCCCACAACTGGCAGTCATTTTCTTATAGTATTACATTACATGTTCAGGGTCCACTATATGAGTGAGAATATATGATACTCGGATCTTTGTTTCTGTGAGAGGTCACTCAGTATTATAGACTCTGGTTCCATCCAGGTTGCTGCGAAATTCATGATTTTGTTCTTTTTTATGACTGCATAGTATTCCATCGTGTATATGTACCACATTTTTTTAATCCAGTCATCTTTCGATGGGCAGCATGGTTGCTTCCAGGTTCTTGCTATTGTGAAGAATGCTGCGATAAACATACATGTGCAGGTATCTTTTTTATAGAGTGATTTGATTTCTTCAGGATATTCCCAGTAGGGAGATCGTGGGGTCATATGGGAGGTTGATATTTAGAGCTTTTAGGAATCACCACACTGCTTTCCATAGAGGTTGCACTAGTTTACACTCCCACCAACAGTGTAGAAGTGTTCCCTCTTTGCCACACCCTCTCCAGCAGCTGTCATTTTTTGAGTTGTTGATAATTGCCATTCTGACTGGAGTTAGGTGATATATCAGTGTGGTTTTGATTTGCATCTCCCTGATGATTAATGAGATTGAACATTTCTTCATGTGTCTGTTGGCTGCTCGGATGTCTTCCTTTGTGAAGTGTCTATTCATATCTTTAGCCCATTTTGTAATGGAGTTGTTTGTTTTTTTTCTTTTCAGCAGGTTTGAGTTCCTTGTAGATCCAAGATGTTAAGCCTTTGTCAGACCTGGAGTTGGCAAATACTTTTTCCCAGTCTGTAGGCTGACTCCCTGCTTTCTTGATGGTTTCTTTGGCTTTGCAGAAGCTTGTCAGTTTAATAAGGTTCCAATTGTCTATCTTCTTTCTTATGACCTGTGGGTTTCAGGTTTTGTGCAGGAATTGGATGCCAGTTCTGATTTCCATGATATTATGTCCTTCATTTTCTAAGGTTCTTATACTTAGAGGTTTTACATTTAGGTCCCTAATTCATTTGGAGTTAATTTTTGTGCATGGGGATAGATAGGGGTCCTGTTTCAGTCTTCTGCATGTGGTCAGCCAGTTTTCCCAGCACCATTTACTGAATAGGTTCTCCTCTTCCCAGTGGTAGGTGATGAGGCTTTGTCAAAGATAAGTTGGTTGAGAAATTGAGGTTTTGCTTCTGGAATCTCAATTCTATTCCATTGATCTGTATGCCTATTCCTATACCAATACCAAGCTGTTTTGATGATTGTAGTTTTATAGTAAAGTTTGAAGTCTGGTAATGTGATACCACCTGCTTTTTTTGTTTTGTTTTGTTTTTTTTGTTGAGATAGTTCTGGCTATTCTTGGACATTTGTGTTTCCATATGAATTCCTGTTTTCTTCTTTTTTCTAGGTTTGAGAGGAATGTTGCTGGTAATTTGATGGATATTACATTGAATTTGTAGATTGCCATGGTAAGATGGATATCTTCACGATGTTGATTCTTCCAATCCATGAGCATGGGATATTTTTCCACTTGTTTGTGTCATCTTCGATTTCTTTGAGCAGTATTTTGTATTTTTCATTGTAAAGGTCTTTCACGTCTCTGGTTAGGAAGATGCCAAGGTATTCCATTTTTTTGGTGGCTATTGTGAATGTAATTATAGTTTTTATTTGGGTTTCTGCTTGTTTATTATTGGTGTAAAGAAACGTGATTATCTTTTGCACATTTATTTTATATCCTGAGACTTTGCCAAAGGCCTTTATCAGTGTAAGGAGATTTTTGACAGATTCTCTTGGCTTTTCAAGGTACACAATCATATCGTCTGCAATGAGAGATAACTTGACTTCCTCTTTTCCTATTTGGATACCCCTGATTGCCTTCTCTTCTCTGATTGCTCAAGCCAGGACTTCCAATACTATGTTGAACAGGAGGGTTGAGAGTTGGCATCCTTGTCTTGTTCCAGTTTTTGAGGGAAATGGTTCCAGTTTTTTCCATTTAGGAGTATGCTGGCTGTGGGTTTCTCATAGATGGATTTTACTATTTTGAGGTATGTTGCCAATATGCCTAGATGTTTGAGGGTTTTTATCAAGAAGGGGTGCTGGATTTTATCAAAAGCTTTTTCTGCATCTAATGATATAATCATGTGGTTTTTGTTTTGACATCTTTTGATGTATTTAATTATATTTATGGTTTTAACAATGTTGAACCAGCCTTGCACCCCAGGAATGAAGCCTACTTGGTCATGATGGATGATTTTTGAGATGTGTTGTTGAATCCAGTTTGCTAGGATCTTGTTGAGAATTTTAGCATCTATGTTCATCAAAGATATTGGCCTGTAGTTCTCTTTCTTTGTTGGATCTTTACCTGACTTGGGTATCAATGTGATGCTGGCTTCGTAAAATGATTTGGCGAGAGTTCCATCTTTTTAAGTCGCCTGGAATACCTTCAGCAGGATTGGTATCAGCTCCTCCTTAAATGTCTTGTAGAATTCTCCTGGAAAGCCATCTGGACCAGGGCTTTTTTTGTAGGTAGTTTTCTTATAATGTAGTCAATTTCTTGATTGTTATTGGTCTATTTAGGGTCTCAATTTCTTCTTGTTCCAACCTAGGCAGGTTTTGTGATGTCAAAAAGTCCTCCATTTCCTTAAGGTTTTCAAGTTTGTTTCCATACAAGTGTACGTAGTAGTCTCTAATGATCTTTTGTATTTCTTCAGGGTCAGATGTGACTTCATCTTTTGTGTTTCTGATTGTGCTTATTTGGGTTTTTTCTCCTTTTTCCTTGGTCAGTCTAGCTAGGGGACCATTGATCTTGTTTATCCTTTCGAAGAACCAGCTTTTTGTTTCATTGATTTTTTGTATTATCTTTTTGTCTTCTATGTCCTGGATTTGGGCTTTTATTTTGGCGATCTGGATTCTTCTGCTGAAATTAGAGTTTTTGTGGTATTGCTTTTCCAGCTTCCTTAGGTAGCTTGTTAGGCTCTTAGCTTTTGTTCCTTCCAGTTTCTTCATGTGTGTTTGTACGTATATAAATTTCCCTCTTAGTACAACTTTTAAGGCATCCCAGAGATTTGGTAAGATGTTTCTTCATTTACGTTTGTTTCCAGGTATCTTTTGATCTCTGTTTTGATTTCATCATTGACCAGGAGTTGTTTAACATCATGTTGTTTAGTGTTCATGTTTTTGTGGGTTTGGGGGTACCTTGTTGGTATTAATGCTTATTTTTATTCCACTGTGGTCCAAGAAGGTGCATCGGAGAATTTCGGTCCTTTTAAATTTGCTTATGCTTGATTTATGGCCAATTATGTGGTCGATTTTAGTATACATTCCATGCAGTGATGAGTAGAATGTGTATTCTGTGGTCTTTGGATGGAGTGTTCTGTAAGTATCAATTAAGCCCATTTGGTACAGAGTCACATTGAGGTTCCAGATCTCCTCGATGATTTTTTGTCCTGATGATCTGTCTAGGGTTGTGAGTGGGCTACTAAAGTCCCCAGTTATGATGGTGTTAGAGTCAATATCTTTCTTTAGTTTTCCTAGAAGTTGCTTTATGAAAGCTGGTGCATCTATGTTGGGTGCATATTTGTTTAGGATAGATATTTCTTGTTGATGGAGTGAACCTTTTATCATTATGTAGTGGCCCTCTGTATCTTTTTTAATTTTTGATAGCTTAAATGGTATTTTGTCTGAAATTAGGGTTGCGACTCCTCCTTTCTTTTGTGTTCCGTTCGCCTGAAAATTTGTTTCCCCTCCTCTTACTTTGAGTCTGTGAATGTTCTTTCCAGTGAGATGGGTTTCTTGAAGGCAGTATATTGTTGCCTGGTGATACTTTATCCATTTTGCCATTCTATGTCTTTTCATTGGTGCGTTTAGTCCATTCATATTCAGGTTAATTATTGAAATGTGAGCATCATCCCTATCATAGATTTCTTATAGAGTTGTTGTTCTCCCACTTGGTTTATTTGTCTTTCTTTTGGTATTGGTGTTGGTTCATGTGTATTTTATTCTTTTTCCTGTACTCTTGTGAGGAACGTCATTCTTTTTTCCTTTTCTTCTGTGTTTAGTACTTTCTTAAGTGTTTCATGTAGAGGTGGTTAGGTGGCAGCACAAGTTCTTAGGGATTGGATATCTGGGAAAGATTTTAATTCTCCCTCGGTGATGAAGCTTAGTTTGGCTGGGTAGGTTATTCTTGGTTGAAATTGTTTATCTTTTTGGACTTTGAAGATAGGGCTTCAAGCTCTCCTAGCTTGCAGGGTTTCTGTAGATAAATCTGCTGCCATTCTAATTGGTCTTCCATGGTAGGTGATCTGGCCTTTTCCTCTTGCTGCCTTTAGGATTTTTTCTTTTATGCCTACTCTGTTTAGGCGAATTATTATGTGTCTAGGAGTTGGTCTTCTCATTTTTTGTCTTGCAGGGGTTCTCTGAATCTCTTGTGTTTGAATTTTTGCATCACTGATTAGATAAGGGAAGTTTTCTTGAATGATCTCTTTGAAAGTTTGTTCCAGTGTAGTCTCTGTCTCTCTTTCTGCCTCAGGAAGGCCAATTACTCTTAGGTTCAGTCTCCTGAAGTAATCGCTCATCTGTTGAAGGTTTTGTTCTGTCTTTTTGTGCTTGTTTTCTGTGTTTTTAAGAGTTTGGGTTAGTTCTTTATTTTGGTCCTCACACTCTGAGATTCTTTCTTCTGTTTGGGTAATTCTGCTTTCCATGCTTATCAGTTTGTTATTTAATTCATTCACAGTATTCTTTATTACTGTTAGCTCAGATATCAGCTCCTTCCTAGTTTCTTCTTGTGTCTCCTCAATTCTTTTTAATCTCTCCATTGATGTCTTAATATCTAGGTTTGTAGTTTGAGACCCTTTATTTGGGGGGCTTTTCATTGTTTACATTCCAAAGTCAGTTTTCTCAGTGTCTGTCCTCCCATGGGTCTGGGAGAGACCCATATTCTTCTTTTGGTTTTTCTTCATTTGTGTCGATTTTTCTCTCTCTCCCATTTTCCCTCTCTTTCTTTAATTCAGTTTTTGAGGGTAGGTGGGTTTGCTTTTGTTTCACTTCTGCAATATTCTCTTCTTCTTTGTGAGGGTCTTCTGGCTTTGTTCAATTTTGAGGTTGGAGTGTGCACTGCAGACTGTACTTTTTGCAGTTTTGAGGTTTAATTGCGGGGGAAGCTGTGGTTTAGAATGTATATGCTGATTTTAGCATCCACGAACAGGTATATCAGCACACTGGAACCTATTTCCCTCTGCCTTACAATCTGTCCCTGCAGCAGTATGTAGGCTTGGTCCCTAGATTAAAAAGGGGGTATAAAAGAGGAAAATAATGGAGGAAGGGGGTCAATTGGAAGTTAGAAAGAGAGAAGAGCGAGAGGGAAAACAGATATACCCAGCAACTATCAGGTGCGAAAGAGACACAAGCCCGGAGAGAAGTGAAAAAAGACACATAGGAAAGATTCCTTAAAGAATACTGATAAAATCATGAAATAGTGTAAATTAGAAGGCAAACAACAAAAGTGATCAAAACAAACAGTCAAAATGATAAAATCATAAGTCAAAATAAGAGATCAGACTAAAGTCACTTCAGCTCTGATCTCTGGCCTCTCCCCTTTGTTTTTCATTGCAGGCAGCTAGATTTACTCGCAGTTTTTGTTTGTTTTTGCTTTTGTTTTTGTTTTTGTTTTTGAGTTGGAGTCTCTCTGTTGCTCAGACTGGAGTGCAGTGGCTGCTCCCGGTCACTGCAGCCTTCCCTGCTGAGCTCCAGAGATCCTTCTGTCTCAGCCTTCCAGATAGCTGGAACTACAGGTGCTATTTTATTTTTTATTTTTTTAGCCTGCTGCCTGGGAGTTGCTTTTGTCTGATTCAGCATAGGGGTGGGGCTTTGTCTCCTGTTTAGCAACATTACCTTAGGAACCGAGGTGGAGGTTGCTGATAGGTGGGCAGGGCAATGCAAATCTCCGCCTGGAGAATGGCCAAGGTGGCAGTTTCACTTTCACAGATCGTTTCTCTCTGCATGTCTGGGTCCCCAAGCTTGGGGTCACATGCTGAGTTCCTCAGCCAGGGTGGTCCCAGAGCTTCAGAGCTCCAAAGCTCCAAAGGGCAGGTGGCGAGTGGTGAGAGTAGCCCTGGGCCCCCCACAGGGTACTTCAGCCAGGAATGGGACCAGTGTCTCTGAGGGGTGGACTCCCAGAGCCTCCCTGCATGACCAGCGGCTTGGTGTTGGGTGCTGGGGGGGAGACGATGTAGCCAGGGAGGGAGCTGAGACCTGGGACTCCCACACAGGCTGGAGTCACGTATGGTGGAACAGCAGCAGCAGGGGGCTGCAATATCTGGCCCTGCGTGGGACTGAAGGTCCCTGGGCCTCGGACCAGCACAGCTGGTGGTGGGCAGGGGTATGGGGGAAGAAAAGTAAGAGTCTTTTTGGGAACTCATATTTGGAGAATCTCACAAGTTCACCTATGCTGTCGCATCTTACCAGAACCCCCCCCCCCCGTATATTCTTATGTATAAAGAAAATTTGGCTTCACCTTAGGGGAGAAGAGACTGAGGTGGCACCACAAATTGCTATTTATATCTCTGTGGAGGGCTTTGGTCTCAGGAACCATAGATTCCTGCCTGAGAGAACTATGCCTGAACATGAGATCAAGGGCATAGTTATCTCTATGGTGGGAGGTGAGAATACCTCCTCCTCTTCTTACCTGCAAACACCTGCATAAACAGGGAGCTCACTGAGGATCTCTAGAGTAAGGGTGGCAAGTAGGCAGAACTCAACTTGAACCATGGGCAGGTGGGCAGTAGAGATTTGATGAGCGTTCAGACTGGTGAAATCCCCTAGGAGCTTGGACTCCTCCTCTTGAGAGACAGTTTCTGGAAATGCACCAAAGTAACCTGCCAGAAGATAGTACAACTGAGGCATCATTCCAGGGGGTGACACAGAGCTAGAACCCAGGGATGAGTCCGGTGTCACTGTAGGGTCTGCAAACCACAGAAAATAAACCTGAACTAACTTAGGCAAAACAAAGAGTAAGAGAGAGATTAAAAGAAAAACGAGAGACTGGAAGCAAAAAGAATCACAAGAAGAAATAAAGAACCAGGCCCAGGAAAGACAGAAGCTAGGAGATGACTGAACTCTCAGAAACCTCTTTCGGGGCTCTGCTTTGTGAATGATTCATCTGCCTCTGCCTTTAGTCCTTGTGTGGCTAGCCTGGGATTCTCAGGAGGGTTTGATAGGCCCAGCTCAGGCGTGTGACAAGTGGAGGGGTGAGCTGATTGACAAGCATTCCAGGACCACAGGGAATAGGAAGACTGAGAAGATGGGGTGTCTGTCCTGGACAAAACAAGCAATCTCCACCACAGGACAGTTGAATGACAATCAGGGATGACAGAGGTTTGACCAGAAGCCAGAGTTCAACGTGGAGGGAGGCCCAGAAGCAATGATCATTTTGCAGTGCTCCCACAACCCCAGCTTGGAGTGAGGATGAAGCCATGAGGGGAGCTCCTCAGACAGATGGAGTGGCCATCAAGTCAGACAGATGGCCCTTGAGAGGAGGAACCCCTGTCCTCCTTGGTAGATGCTCAAAGAATATGGTGCTGATGTAAGAAGTCTGTACCCCAGATTCTTGGCAGAGAGTGCTTGTAACTTCAAACTTTCTACTGTTCATTTCCTATCAAAAGCTACGTTGTAACTAAAATAGATTTATGAAGCACTTGATGACCATACTGTGCATCCTTTTTATTCTTTGAAAGTTACACCTGTATTACATCAGACCATAAGAGAGAATTACAGACCTGGGAGGTTTTTCCTTTTTTTTTGCACTTTATTTTCTGGCACTTTTGCAATGTTATTAATTGTACTCATGCTTTTGTATTATGCCACCAGCCTGCATGTATGCTATTATAAGGAACAACCTCATTCCTTTGGGTATGGTGGCAAGGACTTTGCTCATTAGGCCAGGTAGTATGCCCTTTTAGTTTACCCAAGGAAATTTTCTTTCAAGTCTTAGTATCAATGAATGTCATAATGCTTCTATGCAAATGGTTTATTTTGTCTTAGTTATATGTCATTCTATGCCAGCCTCTTATATAGGTTTTAGTAAAAACTTTCCAGTTCTTGGAATTTCTGAGGTATAAATAAATAACAATATAGATGAAATGATATTTTAAAACCATTTTAGATCAGATAATTGCTACTATGTTAACTATTTTGAAGTTAAAAAAGACATTAAAAACTGTCCAAGCAATTATGAAACTAGAAAACCATGGTCTAAAATATCCCTTACAGCAATTAAAAACAAACCCGCAAAACTATACACCAATTTCAATTGTGAATATAAGTTCAAAGATCCTGAATAAAATCCCAGAAAATTGATTTTGGCATTAAAAAAAGAGAGTAAACATGGTCTCATAGTTTTTTTCCAAGATGAAAGCACATTCTAGTATTAGGGAATGCATTAATAAATTTATGAGGTCATATAACAAAATTTCATGGTTGTGTCTCCTTATATGTGGAAATGTTAATCCTTAAAATTTCACACCCACTTCTGACTTTTAAAAATCTGGGTATGGAGAAATACACTCTCAATAAGATAATATTTATGTCAAACTGACAACCTTATGATCCTTATTGAGGAAACACTGAGTGCATTCTCATTAAAACCAGGAATGAAATAAAGAGGCTTATGAAGGGGACCCCAAAATGAAGTGTAGGTATTTAAAAATTGTGTATTTTAAATGTTTAAATTTCAGTCGCCTGCAAAGTATCCATTTGGTGCAATACACCTATTGAGATGCTTGCTCCACTGCTCAAATTGAGTTTTGAACTTGTCAATTTTGACATCTTTTAGTGCGTCTACCATTTTTTGTTTCACCTCTTCCACATTGGCAAAACATTTACCTTCGAGGACTTTTTTTTTTTTTGAGCTGGAGTCTCACTCCGTCATTCAGGCCGGAGTGCAGTGGCATGCTCATGGCCACACCAGCATCCACCTGCTGGGCTGAGGTGATCCTTCCTCTTCAGCCTTCTAAGTAGTTGGACCAGTGCTACCATGCCTGGCTAATATTTTTGATTTATTGTAGAGATGGGGGTCTCACCAAGTTTCCCAGGCTGTTCTCAAACTTATGGGCTCAGGCGATCTCCTCACATTGACCTCCCAAAGTACTGGGATTACAGGCTTGAGCTACCAGGACTTTAATTTTTAATTTAAGGAAATAAACAACAACAATAACAGCAACAAAAACTTGATTGGGGTGAGGTTAGATGAATAGGAAGGGTGGGGCATGGGAGTTATGCTGTTTTGGGTCAAAAACTGCTGAACACTCAATGCAGTGCGGGTAGGTGCACTTGTAAATGACCCATTATGAAATGGATAAATGCATTGAAAGAATCTTAAAAAAAATCACTGAAGCTGAATATAGCCTCTTACAGCAATACTAGCTCATATACTGATGTCAATTGGTTCCTAGAACACTCACCTAACAAGGGAAACCTGTAGTACAAGGAGCCCGCCCTACAAAAGATAATTCCTATTTGTTTTGAGTATGCCTGGCCAATGGAATAAAAATAAGAATCAAATATTTGAGACATAAGAATAGGAAAAGAGTAGAACAAACTGTCACTATATGTTGCTATTAGAATACATGTATAAACATCAAGAGAAAGACAACTAGGCAAAATGGCTGAATATAAATAAATACAAAAAACCCATAATGACTCTACATATTGGAAATAACCCATTTGGGGGTATAATGGAAAAGATCTTATTTATAAAAAAAAAATACCTAGACTAAACAGCAATAAAATTTGTGAGAACACATGAATAAAGTCAAAATTTTTACTAAAAGATTTAAGAGAAATGTTGAATACATGGAGACAGTGTTTTCTTGAATGGAAAATCTAAATATTGACAAGATGTTTGTTCTTCAAAAGCTAATTCATAAATTTAACAAAATACAAAATCGTAAAGGAATTTTAGGGCCTGTTATCAAAATAATTGTAAGTGTACCCATGCAAGTGAAAAAGATAAGAATTTATTAGGCATTTTTGGCAAAAGAAAAATACTAAACATCTCCCCAAACATAAAAGTACAATAATTAATTCAGTTTGGTACTGGAATAAAATGGTTTGTAAAAACCAAGAAATATATCTTAAGACCAAAACAGAATCTATCATATAGTGATTTTAAAGTGATAAAACAGTCAAATAAGAAAAGACAAATTTGTTGGTTGTTTGGGGGAAAAAACGAGTTTAGATCTTAACTTCATGAACTTTACCAAAATAAATTTCAGATTAAGAGTTTATTATGAAATCATTAAGGCAGTTAAATATCAGATACAATTAAATTAATACTTGTCAAAACTCCTGATCAATGAGAAACTTCGATACTTAGAAGCAGTGAAAGAAATCACAAATAATAAGTAATAGTAATTTATTGACTGCTTCCAAAGATAATGTGAAAAATTTCACTAAAGAAAAAGAAACCTTTAAAAAAGTTTTTTTTTAACTTAAAAATTTTTAAAAAGACAAATCAGAAAGGAAACTGGAAAATGTTTGTATAAAATATGAAAGAAATTGACAGTCTTGATAGTCGTAATATACAAAACACAAATTACAAAGGAAAAAAGGGCCTCAGTAGGTAAATGACAAAGAGAATAGGCACCACTAAGGAGAAACATGAATGATGAACAAATATTCAGCCGGGCTTGGTGACTCAGCCTGTAATCCCAGTACTTTGGGAGGCAGAGGCGAGTGGATTGCCTGAGCCCATGGATTCAAAACAGCCCGGGCAATTTTGTGAGACATCATCTCTACAATTAAAAAAAATTAGCCAGATGCGGTAGCTGCTACTTGGAAGGCTTAGGCAGAAGGATCACCGGAGCCTAGCAAGTCAATGCTGGGGTGGCTGTGAGTGTTCCATTGCTCTCCAGCCTGGGTGATGGAATGAGACTCCAACTCAAAAAAACCCCCCAAAAAACAACCCATAAAAACAAAAAAAACCCCAGATATTCGATTTCACCAATACTCAGTAAAATACAATTTAAAGTGACACTATATATTTGATCAAAAAATTTTAAAGTGAAAATTGTGTATTAATTTATTTGTCACTTCTGTCTTTGAGGACTTAAAGCAGTTAAAATTCAATAAATAAGATAGCAATAATTTTTAAGATAAGAAAACCAGATCTAAGCCAAAATAAGGTCAACAATAAGCCCTGGAAAATAACCTACAGCCTGACTTCTGACATCCCTGGTGGCCAATGGTAAACGAAACACACACAACTGTAACACATTTGACTAGAGAGATCAATTTTTACTAGGGGCACAATTTTTTTTTTGGCAGTGAAATCTGAGAGTAATTCCTCTTCTACATTTTTTAAGTGGCCATTCAGTGACAGAGCAGAGCATGTCTCCGATAACACCTATACAAAGAGAGTTGGATGTTGTTCTTTCTCACAGCACCTCTTAATGTGAACCTCAGTTCAGTTACTTGGTAAAACAGGGAGGAAAATGAGGAGATGCAGAATGCTGTTTATAGACTGTCAGGAAATTTCCTTTCTGGTAGACTCTTGAGGGTAGTCTAAACTGGTGTTGCTATTTGAGAGGTTAAGGAAACAACTTGCAATACATGCCAAGAGCTCTAAAATCATTCATACTGTTTGGTGCAATAATCCTCAATTCAGAATTTATCTTAAGGTAGAACCTTGAACACAGGAAACACAAAACTGTTCAAAATAGTGTTATTTATAGCAGCACAAAACTGGAAACATCCCAAATACCTAATAATAGAAGACTGACTTTGCATATTATGGTTTAGCTGTGTGATAAAACATCAAGTAATCGTTCAAATAATACCAATGAACAGTTTCTAATAACAGGAAAATCATTAAGGGAAAAATGTATTGTATAAAATTGTATGTGTAAGTATAATTTCAACTACATATACTATATCTAATAAAAACACATGAATGAAATCCTCAAAATGTTAACATTATTTTATATTTTTCTATACTATTCATAAAAAAGGAGGTGTTTATAATCAGAAAGAATAAATTTTAAAGTTCATAGTAGGCAGTGGGCTTACTAATAGATGTCATCATTGTGCTTATTGTGAACTTGATACTGTCAGTTCCCATATGGAGGAAGCTAGGATAAATGCTTTTCATAAATTTTTGACTTTTAAGATTTCTAACTTGCTGTCTTCTTATAGATGTTTAGTCTTTTGGCCTGGAGGTGTTGGTGCAAGACTTTTAAAAATAAATATTTTTACTTTTAAAAAGTACATTCTATTTCATATTTTTAATGAAAGTTTGCTGTTGGGTAATATATTCTACAAATATTTCATCAGGCAAATGATAATACTATATTTTAAAAACAACAAATGTTCCTCTTTGTTGAAGCTACATAATACATACACTGAAGATTCAGATTAGTATGCTGTTCTTACTTGAAATCTTGTTTTTTAATATAAGCAATAATTCTGGGGAAACAAAACATTCAGAGATGTTTTTTCCAGTAAAGTTAATATTTTCCTTTTACATTTAAAAGTATAATATTAATGAACCTACCAACAATATCAAACCAACTTTTCACATATCAAAGGCAGTAATAAATTACAAGGTTTGTTTTTCTTTTTAAGTTTCTTTTAGATCTGGTACTTAGGAGAAAAAGAGAGGAAAATAGCTTTCTATGTTGTATCTTTGATTATTCATAAGTACAATATTCATAGAATTTAGTTATGTTTAATCTTAAAATCACTTTAAAAATAGAAAAAATATTAAAAGTTAATAAAGCATTTTTGTGTTCTCAAAACAATGATTTTTTTAAAGAGGAAAGGTTAGCAGCTCCTGCCGAGATATAAGCTGGATTTCTACCATGAGGAGTTGTAAATGCAGTTGTAAAAGGCTGCAACATAGTGTCTGCTTTCCCACATTCTTTTTTTCTGGATCAAAGCCTTTCACAAAAGTGTCCTTAAATTGGCCAAACCTAAGACACATACCTATGAGTTTGCTGCAAGGAAAGCTGAGAAGGAATTCTAAGCTTTTCATTAGGGAAGGTGGCATACAAAAGGTAGGAAATGTCACAGAAATGTGGGACAATAGAGCAAGACAAGCATGCTCTCTATGAGAGTAAACAATTCATCAGCTTTAGGAAAGTCCGGTGGGGGGAACAATCACTTCTGGCAGCATAAAGGTGATCACGATCACTTATTACAAACACACGAATAATTTTATTTTCTAGTGTCAAGCAGGCTTTTTATATAGACTAAGTAGGCATTCACAGAATTAAACCAAGTGTGAAGGGAGTGCTTACCATCTCAGAAGGCAGGGCAACTGGTGAATAAATGAGATGACACTCCATATTTCTCCATAACATATGAATCTAAATGCCTGCATTGTGATCAGAAATGCCAAGGTAATTCAAAAGAGACATTGCTTTGTTCTCTGTATTGCTGCAAGAGCTTATGTGAGTTTAATTAAAAACAACCTCAATGACTTGGCTGCCTGCCATGATAAGGAATGTAATATTACTTTTGTTACTTTCATCTTCAAATTGACCTGAGCCTATGACATGATCCTCAATAAAGAGCCATTTCTCCTCAGAATTGTTTGCCAAGTCATCAGAGTAGATAGCTATAAAGCAATAATAGAAATTGAACAGGAAGATGACATAGTTTCTTTTTCAGACATAAGCAAACACTGCTATCCAAGTTCATGTAACCATCTGTCTTTATTCTAACTGTTTCTCCATAGAAATGAGAATTTAAACAGGTGTGACTGCTGGAGTAAATAAACTTGACTTGATTTGGGGCTGGCTTCAATGGTGTAAGTTAGGATTGAACACGTAGTGATTAAGTTGATATTGTTCTGGCAGTAGAACACCCAAGTGTTGCAACAAGTTCCTTCCAGGATCGATGTGGGGTGGGGACAGTGGTGGTATTTGGTACTCCCAGAGTAGATCAAAGATGAAAGATGGACTTCCTTTGGAACAGAACATAATTCTCACATCAGAACCAGACCACACCTGGATTATTCATGGTCATCAATTCTGATAGCTCAGATCTAGAGACAATTTTGAGACTCTTCTCTCACCATAACCAATCACCTGTCTGCATCTGCACCCTGAACATTAATCCAGACATAATGCCTGGCGCCAAGTAGATATATCAAATACATAAATGCAAACAAGAGGAGAAACAAATGTGTTATAATGGTATCTCTGTGTGAAACAAGCTTCAACCACACCTTTAAAAATGTTCTCGCTAACATAAAGATATGGCCATTAAATAGTTCCTACAAAGTACTGCCTTGTCAAATGAAGAATACAGCAAAAAAAGTTATTGAATAATCCAAATCACTCATAAATACTAACTCTGTTTCACAAAAGAATATTCTCTGTTTGTTATAATTTTTCAGGTTGGTTATAAGCGTTGATTAAAATTATTAATCCAAATGGTAAGACTTTAACTTCATTCAACCAAGAATAATGATAAGATGATTGCAGCCAGTCACATTGCTCTTTGCTTTTGTGTACATTATAAGCTCTAAGACTCAAAAAACTCCTGAATAATCATAGTCACTGATACATATTAGAGGTGAGGGAGCCGAGTCAGATTAAATAATGTGTCCAAGGTTGTCTGTCTAGTTAACAGCAGAACCACAATCTAAACCTACCACATTTGGCATACCAGTGAAGAACTGCAGCCCCAGTCACACTATAAACCTTATTTAATTTAAAAATTACTTCAACCTTTAAAAGTTATTAATTATTATTATTAATTTTCACTTCTACATTACCTTGACATGTCATATGTCATTTGATCCTTTCCACAGCCTAAATGATTTGTAGAGCAGATATTGGGGCCTTCTTCCTATGGACAAAGGAAATTGAGGCTTAGTAGTTTTGACTCACTGGTCACAAAGCTGTATGGATCCAGACTCCAGTGAATTCTTCACACTACACACCATCTTCTCAAAACTTAGCTCGGAAGTAACAGAGAATTGGCATTAAAATTGCACAACTGAATTGCTTAGAAACAAAACAAAGCAAAAGCACCATGGACTTTTGACAAAATGATAGTTCTAGATCAGAAGTATTAGAATCTTTTCTTTAATCATAAAGGACAAATCCACTGCAAAATTATTTCCTACAAAGTGATTATGAACAATGAAAATGTCACACTAGGTCTTGACTAGTTTAGCTTAGATAAGAATAGATCAGTCTCACAGTGTCACACATTAATCAATTAACTTTCTTCTAGTCCATGACTAAAGCCTGAATGATATGTAACTCTAAGACCATGGGATCAAAGCATCTGATATGCAGTCTGATGGGCTCATACATTCTGGACTAAAAATATGTTTCTCTCATTTTGATTCCATTCCAGCCTTATATCACAGAGTATGTGTCAATCAAGGAGTTTTGTTGAGCATTGTGACATAGACCCCTGATCTGAAGTACTGAGCTGAAAAGAAAAATGATACTTGAAACAAAAACAGTCAGCTTTCTTCAGGCATGAATGCTTATTACAGGTTTCAGAATTCACAATAGTTATCCGAAATTCTTAAGTGTTCAACTCTTTTTTGTGCCATGTTGAAAAATTAAGAATTAAGATATCTTGTACAGCCTTCAGGCTAAGCCAGACTGTAAGTCAATGGAGTGTGATGTAAAATGTGTGGGAAGTCCTGACTCCTAAAACTTCTCCTTGTTTAATCACAGTGTCTGAAATTCCCTTGCAATTTAAAAAAAATCTGGGACTAATATTTTCTGGTGGGAGCTGGCCATGGAGGCCCACTGAGCATTAGGGATCAGGAAGGGCCATTGACCCCGAGACCACAAGGATGCATTCAGGAGCTATTGACCCCATTTCCTCCCCCTTTCTAATTAGCACTATAACCAGAAAAACCTCCTGTAAGCTCAAACATAAAAACTCTGAGACCGGGATGAACACAAGCTAACTTTAGAAGCTCATTGCTCCCATTCTTCCACAAACTGCGGTTTGGGGTTTCACACAACTAACAGTTCAACCTCGGGTCATATCTAAGAGCTTTAGTATTGGTCACAGGCTTCTGGGTCATGATTTTAGAGTTTATTGAGGTTGAGTAAGGTGTAAATTGTAGAATATGGTTTTAGAAATATAAGTTTGTTGACAGAATGTAGCTAGCTTACTTGCAGGTAGCCCACTGTGAACTTTGGACTGGGTCACATTCCAAACATTCTGGGATGGGCCGCTTTAGGTTGTAAAGTATTTAAGTTTCTAGAGAATCATTTAACTTGGTATTAGTATAAATCAGCATAGGATAGGTCAGTCACGAATTAAGGTTAGCGTTTGTTATGGGATTTTTAGGTTGTTATTTAACTTGGTATCAGTATGAGTTAGCATAGGATGATAAGGGTTTATAGGATAGGCAGTCATGGATTAAGGTTAACATCTGTTATGGGATTATACCTGAAAGAGCATCTGGTGGGTGGGGGACGCCCCTCACACACCTGGCTTTATCTTCATGTGAAAGACATGTGAGACTGTGCAAAATTTGGGGATAAAATATCCATTGTAATTCCCAATAAATGGCTTCTGCACTAGACAGGAGTCCAGCCTCTTTCTCTTTCTCATTTTCTCTCTTTCTCACAATCACCGACACCATCTCCACCTTTGGGAATCTCTGGACTCTGCAGGAGCAGGACTCCAGCAATTTTCCTATTAGCATAACATTAATATAGACCATGAATAGTATAGTATAATAGTATTCTATAAATAATACTTTATTTAATTTATAATACTACAACTCAGCTGGGCTCGGTGGCTCAGCCTGCAATCCCCAGCCTTTGGGGGCCTGAGGTGAGTGGATTGCCGGAGCCTGGGGGTTCGAGACCCGCCTGGGCAGGCGAGACCTCATCTCTACAATAAAATCGAAAAATTAGCTGGGCATGGTAGTGCGCACCTGTAATTCCGGCTACTCAGAAGGCTGAGGCGGAAGGATCGCCGGAGCCCAGCAGGTCGAGGTGACAGTCTGGGTGACAGAGTGAGACTCCAACTCAAAAACAAACAAACAAACAAACAAACATAATACAACTCCTCCAAGAAAGGCCAAAAATAAGTTCTACAGCAATTGGAATTTCTTCCTTATGCTTTATTTTGAAGAAAGAGCTGACCGGTGTGGTGGCTCATGCCTTCCATCCCAGCACTTTGGGAGGCAGAGGTGAGAGGATTGCCTGAGCCCACTGATTTGAGACCAGCCTGGACAATATGGTAGGGCCTTATCTCTACAGTAAATACAAAAAAGTTAGCGGGGCATGGTGGCACACGCCTGTAGTTCCAGCTCCTTAGAAAGCGGAAGCGATGGATTGCCTGAGCCCAGCAGGTAGAGGTTGCAGTGGCTGTGAGCGTGCCACTGGCGCTCCAACCTGGACGATAGAGTGAGATCAACTCAAAAAAAAAAAAAAGAAAAGTAAGAAAAGAAATGTCTAATTTAGAATTGGACTTTGTTGAAAGAAAGCAGATTTCAAAGGGAAAAAATATAGGGATTGAGTTTAATAAGAACCTCTGCTGGTGAGAACAGACCTTGGTTAGGACCTACTTAGTTTGAGCATGATGTGTTTGCCACAGACAATGCATGACACACCTTTCCACCCCCCCCAAACACCCAAAGCCCTGCCTTTCAGGTGCATTCACAATGATGAAACACAATAGACATGCATCCTTCCTACCACCAGGTCCCAAATCACTAGTAGTCATAGCATTTTGAGGCTTCAGAATCTTAGGAGGTTTTGATGCCACACAGAGCTCATCATGCCATAGAAGTCAGCCAGGAACATCTAGTCTTCTTCACTTACCAATCTTCAATAGCCTGTCTGTCATGAAGGCAACTCACAGAACAAACAACAGGAGACATATGACCCAAATCCCTGTGCTCTTTCTGAAGCACAGTGATCTCAAAACACAAAGGGCAATTAATCAGTAGCTTAACCAAAACTGAATTTGGTGTATTAGAAAAATGAATTTAAAAAGTTTCTCAGACTTGACTGAAAGAAAAGGAAATTTCCTTAAAAAGCAGGCACTAAAAGGTTTGGGGTTTCCTTTTAATGTTTAATATGGCCTCCAGGGGCATCAAGACTTGGTCTTACAGGCCCAGATGCTGTAGCAGAGGGAAACCTTGACTTGGAGGGTAGCCTGGACTTAACACATATGCTTGTAGGCCTTTCATACTGCCCAGGGATGTCTCAGTACAGATGAAACAAATTGTTCCCTCACTGTACAGAGCATAAACATTAGTTCCCACGTTTTACTTGCCTAGCTTTTTTCTTTTTTGGTTAACTTTTTTCCTAATATAAAAGATAAGCATCTTCATAACAGATTCTTTGGATCGTGCATACAGTAATGGATAAATTGAAATGAGGAAAACCATATTTCTAGTTCTACCATCCAGAAACTACTGCTTATTTGTTATTTTGCCTTTTGTGTGATGCCTAGATATTTATGTTAGTTTTTAAGATGGTTTTTGCTTCATTGCAATCATGTTGTATTTTATGAGATGCCTCTCTCACTTAACATTATTACAGAGCTCTTCTGTTATTATGTAAACATTGTTTTGCATTGCTGTATTGAATGGAATATATAATTGGTCTTCTAATTTTGAGTGACTATTGTTTCACTGTTTAAGTAATGTCATGATGGATATCTTTTTTTATTAGATTTTGCTAGATTATTGAACACTTATGATGGATTTCCAGAAGTGGAATTACTTTACTGTAACAAAAGTCATAAACATCTATATAACATATTTTAAAAATTGAATTTCAAAGTCTTGTACCAATTTAGTCTCTCATCTATACCTTCTTCAGCATCACCGGGTGTTATCATTTAAACACATTTGCTGACTTGATCAAGAGAAATGATTTTCTGTTGTTTGTATTAGCATTTCTTTATCCCTAGTGTAGATGAATTTCTTTGTATATTAGCTGAGCAGTTATATAGCATCTTTTATGAATTTTTCACTCAAATAGAATATTAAGGTCTATATTTTTCCTAATGTTTTGTTTGAATACTTTATAAAGATGTTTTATATTTGTTACACTTGCTGCACATTTTCATTGTTTAATTTTTTGTTGTTTTAACTATTATTTTATTTATTTATTTATTTATTTATTTATTTATTTATTTATTTTGAGTCTCACTCTGTCGCCCAGACTGGAGTGCAGTGGCCGCTCCCAGCCACTGCAGCCTCGACCTGCTGGGCTCCGGCGATCCTTCTGCCTCAGCCTTCTGAGTAGCCGGAATTACAGGTGTGCACTACCATGCTCGGCTGATTTTTTGATTTATTGTAGAGATGAGGTCTCGCTGCCCAGGCGGGTCTTGAACCCGCAGGCTCAGGCAATCCTCTCACCTCAGCCTCCCAAAGGTGGGGGATTACAGGCTGAGCCACCGAGCCCAGCTGTGCTTTTATTTTTTTAAACTACAATCATTTTAAATGTGCATGTAGTTATATGTATTATTTTCCTTTGTGACTTGGCTTGTTTATTATTATTATCTTGATCCAGATGATAGTGGGGAAGTTTGGATGCATTTCTCCCTGTGACTTTCCCTTAGAGAAGTAATACATATACTTGATGAAAAGGAGGAAAATCACATATTTCCAAGCTAAAGATTCATTTTGGCTTTATTCTGCTATCTGGTACAATTCTGATTTATTACAGATTATTTCTCATTGACAGGTCTATTCCAGAGCATGCAGACAAAACGTAATTAACATGAACCGGGGCTTATAACCAGGTTTTAAAAGCAGAGTTTCAAATGCTCTGGAGGGTTTTGATCAGGTATTGGGTGAGGAGTACTAAAGTACTGGATCCTTTATTGAAAAAGGAGAAGTTAAGTAGTGAATGAAAGACTAATGGAAAAATGGATATTGCTTTATCCATACATAATTCCTGCATTCTCCAGCCCTTATGGGTGAACCCCATTACTATTAATATCTGAGGCTCATCTCATACAGTTCAGGATTCCCCATGATCTGACAGTGCAGATCCCCCATAACCAATCTCCAGGATTTTCCTACATATTCCTTTTCCTGTGCCACAATACTGTCTTCCTGCTAGATTCGTGTACTTCTCTGTAACCTCTCTATTGGTCATGAAAGAGAATGTGGTTGCCTTGGGTTGAAACCAAATAAATAGTGAAATTTACAGCATCTCTTTAACCCTAAACATTTTTATGAATATTAACTGAAAATTTGGGGCAGCATTTAATGTGTCTACATTATGAGTGTGAGTTCTTAGAAGCCAATGCTGATCAATTGCTTGCTATGTGTTGGGCATTATTTCAATCACTATAGGCAATTATTCCTCACGATGTTCCTATGGGTAGATATCATATTAGCAATATTTTGCAGGTAAGGAGGCCAAAGCATAGAGAAATTGAATAAATTCCTTCAGGTTACACAGTTAATAAATACTGGAGCTAGGTAAGATTTATTTTGGGCAATCTGGCTTCTAAATTTTGGCACTTCATGGTTATGTTGTATTTTTTACTGAGAATTTTGTTCTGCCTTTAGTGAAAACAATAATATCACTAAAGCCATGTGCCATACTACAGAAGCATTGCTATAAGATAAATAAAATAAAGCAAAATAAATATATACTGAAAACTGCTACTCACTGAAACCCTGATTTTCTTTACAGCTCCTGGGAAGATATTTAATGCAAAACAAATGAACAAACAAACAAAAAAACCAAAGCAACAAATAAAAATACTAAAGCCAAAACCACACAAACAAACAAACAAACCAATAACTTGCCTCCTCTTGTTCTTACTGACTTTCAATCTGAAGCAACATTACTTGGGTAGGTACAACTCCTTAAGTAGAATCCTAGTACCTTAGACCTAGAGTCATCCAAATCTAGCTGCACCCACCCACTGCAGAAATTCCTTCAATAGTCCTGTCAACCATCACCCAGGCCTTGCTGGAATGTTTCCATTAACAATAAGTTCACCAGTTAGTAAGATGGCCTTCCAGTGGGTAGTTTTCTTAACTAATGATGAAATCTACCTATTTGTAAAGTTCACTTATACATTCATCAAATATTTGCATATCCCCTCTGCATGCCTGCCTCTACTATGAAACAGGTTCTAGTTACAATGGAGACTAAAATTTAGACTCTGTTTTCTCTCCTCTGCCCTCCCCTCCCTCCTTTCCTCTCTTTCTCTCTCTCTTTCTTCTCTTTGGCCTAAACAATAGAAATTCAACTTCCTACAGCCTGGAGGCTACAAGTACAAAATCAAGGTACCAGCAGGTTGGTTTCTTCTGAGATTTTTCTCCATGGCTTGTGAGGACACCTTCTCATTGTATCCTCACATGGTCTTTCCATATACATGAAAACCCCTGGTTCCTCTCTCTCTTTGTGTGTTCATTTCCTTTTCTTATAAGGTCACCAGTCAGATTGGATTAGGACTTACCCTGATGACTTCATTTTGACTAAATTCCTTTTTTAAAGGCTTGTGATGGTTGAGATTATATGTCAACTTGACTGGGCTAAGGGATGCCCAGATGGCTAGTAAGACATTATTTTTTGGTTGTGTCTGTGAGGTTGTTTATGAAAGAGATTAACATTTGAATTCACATACAACCTGCTGGTACCTTGATCTTGTACTTGTAGCCTCCAGGCTGTGGGAAATTAAATTTCTATTGTTTAGGCCAAAGAGAAGAAAGAGAGAGAGAGAAAGAGAGAGAGAGAGAGAGAGAGAGAGAGAGAGAGAGAGAGAGAGAGAGAGAGAGAGAGAGAGAGAGAGAGAGAGAAAGTGAGGGAGGAGGGGAGGGCAGAGGAGAGAAAACAGTCTAAATTTTCGTCTCTATTGTAACTCCATTGTAAAGAAGACTGCCCGCACCCATTTGGGTGGGCATCATCTAATCTGTTGAGGGCTTGAATAGAACCAAAAAGTGGGGGAAGGGCTAATTTACACTCTCTGTCTAAGCTGGATCCTCTCCTGCACTTGGGTATTGGTGCTCCTGGGTCTCAGAACTTCAGGTTTGGGCTGGGTTAGTTACACCGTCGGCTTTCCTGGTCCTCCAGTTTGCAGATGACAGATTATAGAACTCAGCCACCAAAATCGCATGAACCAATTCCCGTAATCTTGCTCTCTCACTCACTTCCAATAGTTTCCTTTTTTAAAAAAAATTGAGAAAAATTGTATGTATGTATCATGTACAATTTGAAGCATATATACTTTGTGAAATGACTAAATTTAGCTGATTAGTATATTCATCACTTCACACAGTTATCATTTTTTGAAGTGAGAATATTTTACATCTACTCTGTGAACATTATTCAAGACTGCAATATATTGTTTTTTGGAGTTGGAGTCTCACTCTGTCACCCATACTGGAGTGCAGTGGCACGCTCCCAGCTACCGCAGCCTAGACCTGCTAGGCTCCAGTGATCCTTCCGCCTCTGCCTTCCAAGTAGCTGGAACTACAGGCATTCACTACCACGCCTGGCTAATTTTTGATTTTATTGTAGAGATGAGGTCTCACCATGTTGCCCAGGTGGGTCTCGAACCCACAGGCTCAGGCAATCCACTCAGCTTCCCAAAGCTCTGGGATTACAGGCTGAGCCACCAAGCCTGGCTGCTACAATATATTGTTAACTACAGTTCCCATGTTGTATAATTGATCTCTTAAACATACTTCCATCTTGACTTGTTTTCAAGGAGCTTACTGTCTGGTACAATTTTATTGTTAGAATTCTGCTTGTAAAGATAGAACACCCATAAATTGCATACTAATTTTTTCTTAATCAATCATATATAATTTCATGAATTTAAAGCAATCGGCTAAGTGATTTAGCCCCAAACTGGGAGCAACTGGAATACCATCAGTAGCAGAATGGATGGTGCCTTCTGGTCCATTTATACTATGGCTACGCTACACAACCTGAAAATGCACAAACTGCAGACACTGGCAGCTGCGTACGCAAACATAATGTTGAATGAAAAAAGTTGATCAAGAAAGAATACATATTTATATAAAGTTCAAATCAGGTGAAACTAATAACCGTTATTAGAAGTTTGATAAAGCTTACCCTTGATGGCGGGAGAGGAATAAGAGGCCTTCTAGGGTGCCAGAAAGGTTATGTTTCTTAATCTAGATGTTGATTTCCTTAGTGTGTTTACTTTGTAAAAGTCATCAAGCTGCACACTTGACTTCTGAACTTCTCTGTATATACATTACACTTTAATCAAAAGCATACGAAAGGAAAACTATTATTAGAAATGTTAGAAAAAAGTCCATCTGACTTGAGAGCATGGGCCAGATAATGGAAAATTTCAATTAATGTTCTCCAGCAAATGCATGTAAGTACTCAGTTAAAAAGATGGTTTGAAAGATAGCCAAAGCATTACAATTAATAAAGACAGACTTGAAAAAGTATAGTCTCAATTTCCGTCATGGGTGAAGTCAGAGGCAGAACTCTGTAACATGCTGTGAATGAACAAGGGCAGTCATCCTGCAGGCCTTCCCTGAGGTCTGAGGATTTAGTGCCATTGTGTGGCCATTTGAGAGCACACCCCAGGCAGGGCTTGGCTTCTAGCTGCCTCCATTTTGGGAGAGGTCCTTCTGGCTCCGAGCCCCAGGGCTTTTTATTTTAAAAATGTGGAATTGGCAGCTCTGTTCCTTGTTATGAAAGCATTGTTTTATGTTCTTTGCATTTAATTTGAATGCTGCAGTACTGTGGGGTTCAGCTGGCATTTAGAAAATAAGTTCCCATTCAATAGAAAATCTTCTGAGGTTTCATGTTTGAGATAGTAAAACCTTCATATAATCATATGGATTGGCACTGAATAGGCAACGTTTTGAAAGCAGTATACACTCATGCACTCAGATTTTTCTGCTATAATCATCCTCTGTCTGTTCTTTTAAGACCCAACTCAAATGTTACCTCTCTCATGAAGTCTTCCATAGAGCCCCTTCAGAATTCACTACTTTCTCATTTGCTTCCATTAACCTTAGCTTGTGTCTTCATTCTAGCATTTTTATGGGGATAGTACATGGTACAGAGGTATGGTTGCCTTTGGATTTTAATGATCAAAGTATCTGAGTTGCCCTAAAACTGAATTTTCTTATTTTTTTGGTTATAGGATTGGGTTATTTTTATGATGAAGAGGGCCTGTGAGGTGTCTGACATACAGAGGACACTAAAAAGAATATACTTCCTTTCCTGTGCTCTAATTTTTCTTCTTCTTCTTCTTCTTCTTCCTCCTCCTCCTCTTCCTCCTCCTCCTCCTCCTTTTCTTCTTCTTCTTCTTCTTCTTCTTCTTCTCAAACCTATATTAATTTCTACTAATAATAACTCTTGTGCATTTAACTTGTTATTTGCTGTCTGTCTTCTACCAGAGTAAGTTTGACATACTCACTGTCTGTCTTGCTCACAAATGAGTTCCAAATGCCTAATACAGTGTCTGAGACACTGTAAATGTTCCAAAGACATTTGGGGAATGAATGAATTCCTTTTTACCTTATCCCCTCTTCCCACACAGAGAGAGCCTGGTAAACTTACTAACCATTACTAGATGACTAGATTTAAGCTTTCTGATGGAGGCATCCTCCCCAATACAGATGCTTTTAGCTCCCACAGAGCATGACACAGAAGACCTTGCAAATAGGAGGCCATTGAGAAGTCAACACCATATTTTTAACACCATACTCAAAAGCAACACAAAATAGATTTGAACAATAAAGTTAAAAAAAAAACAAACCCGGCCAGGTTCAGTGGCTCAGCCTGTAATCCCAGCGCTTTGGAAGGCCGAGGTGAGTGGATTGCCTGAACCCATGGGTTCGAGACCCGTCTGGGCAAGTTGGCGAGACCTCACCTCTACAATAAAAATCAAAATACCAATTATTTTTAGATCTGTAGACGAGCCCAAATATTTGTTTACTTGTACCTGGAATTACACATACTGATAGAATAAGGTGGATAAAAGTGGCTAGAGACATTGGAATAAGGATACTAAGTATCTTTTTTTAGTATTGTAGTCTGACTTGGGACTTTCTCAGATCTTGCTTAAGAAATTGCTTGGTGCTTGTCAAATTGCAGATGCCTGTGTCCCCACCTCATATCAATTCAGTGACTCTGGGAATGGAGTTGATAAATTATGCTTTAACAAGAACTCCAGCAATCAATAAGAAGTGTGAGGCTTGGGGGATTGGCCCAGGGTACAAATTTTCAGACAAAAGAAATAATTCGTCTATTGTACAACACGGTGACTACAGTTAATAACAATGTATTCTCCAAAAATGTTAAGAGAGTGGATGTTGTGTTCTTACCACAAAAAATAACTGGGCAAGGTAAAGCATATGTTAATTAGCTAGATTTAGTCAATCCACAATTTATGTACACTTTAAAACATCATGGGATATCTGATAAATGCATACAATTTTATCTGTCAATGAAAAATCAGTGAGGCTTGAGAACACCAGTTCTGTAAAACAGAGACTCACCTGTTCATTCACTCGTGTTATTCATTTGTTCACTTCATAGTATTCTCCTGAGTACTAGGGTTATAAAAATGAGTATAATAGTTTCTGTTTTCCAGCAGCTCAAGGTCTAGATTTAATTTGCACCAACGTTTGTCAGCTGGGGGCAATATTGCCCATCAGGAGACATTCGGCAATTTCTGGAAATATTTTTGGTTGTCACATTTGAGGACCAGGGGGTGGCATCTAGTGGTTAGAGACCAGGATTCTGCTGGACACTTTTGTCTCTGGCCCAACAAAAATTATCCATCCTGAAGTGTCAATAGTGCTATGGCTGAGAAATCTTGATCTGCATTGTATTGATTTATTTAACCAGACGCCAATAATCAGAATCACCTAGAAACTTTGCAAGTACCTACATCCTTCAGATTGTTGTCTGAGAAAAATGCACATCTATATTCAAAAGTGGGGCTGAAATATGACTTTCTGGGCCATAATCATTAGATGCTACAGTGCAAACAAGAGAAGGAATTTTCATCTGTGCCATATGAAAGCTTGAGTAACATGACATGGTCACCCTACTCACAGGATTTTATAAAAATATATTGACAAACTGGTTTTGCCTTATCTCTGTATTGCTCAATTAACTAAAATGCTAGAAAATGTTTAATAAACGATTTACCATCCTTAAAAAGTACTGTGGACTTCTGCTTCCAGCCAAATGGCAATACAGGGACTGGGTTACCCTCCCATCTGAAACAACAAGCACAGCTACAACAAAAAATTGAGACAAAATATATGAAAAGCAGTGCTCATGTTTTTCATCATCACTAAGTGAAAAATAGTGACCTGGAGAGACAAAAATAATCATGGTAAGCCTGTGATTGCCTCCTGCTTTCTGTCTGGAGAGTGTTCAAGCCATGATGCAGGGAGGAGGCATGCAGGTGGCCACATGGACTTTCTGGATTGAGAAAATACTGTTGAGAGCTTAGGAGACCAAGGCAGATACATTCTGCAGGATCAAGTGCCAGAGAGAAGAATGTGCACAGAGCGGGAACTGCAGAGATCTGTAAAGGAACCTCCTTAAGTACTTGGCTGAGTACTGATAACACATGCAGGAGGGGAAACTACCCAAGTCTGGGATGAGAACCACCTAAGAAAATTAGAGGTAAAGGTACTCACACAGGACTTAGAATGTTGCCTGTTCCCTCCAGCCCTAGTGTAAAGAAAACTGCATGATTTGTGAGGCTCTGGGGAGAGTATCCAGGAGATCTTCCTCAGTGATGAAGAATATTTAACCCTTGACTGAGTGCTAGTGCTAGTCCAGTCCTACCTAATGAATCCTTTCTACTTTCCTTTCCTTTTTCTTTTTCTTTTCTTTTCCCTTTCTCTCCCTCTCTCTCTCTGTCTTTCTTTCTTTCATTGGTTTTTTGCTTTGTTGCCCAGGCTGGAGTGCAGTGTCATGATCATCACAGGTCACCTCATCTTCAGCCTTCTGGACTAAGGTGATCCTTCCACCTCTGTCTCCCAAGTAGCTGGGAGTACAGTTGTGCACCATCACACCTGGCTAATTTTATTGATTAAATGATTGATTGAGACAAAGTCTCACTATGTTGTTTAGGTGGGTCTCGAGCTCCTGGGCTCAAGCAATTTTCCTGCCTTGGCCTCCCAGAGTGCTGAGATTACAGGCATGAGCCACCACATCCATCTGTACCTAATAAATCTTAAAAGCATGATCCAAAAAGCCTCAAACTGTTTGTAAGTAATTTTACTGTATGCTACAACAAAACTCAAGAAAATTTAGAGACACAGATGTGATCATTGTAGAAGAGTTATAATAGATGAATAGAAAAGAGTTATAACTGATTATAACTATATTCTTTATGTTCAAAAGTTAAGAAGCCCTATAGATGATTTCAACGCTAAAACAACTTCCAAAAAGAACAAAATTGGAGGACTAACTTGGAAGGGTTTAGTCTTCTTGCCTCAGCATAACCATTAGAAAGCATTCAGATATTCTACTGCAGAACAAATAGCAGCCTATCCCATTCCCCTTGGCATGTCTCCTTCAGATGCAAGACCAGGACAGGCCAACCTTTCAATTAATTGTTTAGCATAATAATCTCTAGTAAACTTTTAGGTCCCTTGTCAAGGCTTAAGACCAAATATCACTCTTTGGCTGGCCAAAGTCATAAGAGTTTGTGAGTTGCAAATGTCTGAGTTTGTGAATTGCAAACGTCTAACAAGTCTCTTTCAGGAACCCCCCCACCCAGGGTTAACCTAATCAGCCTTCTGTGAACTACGTGACACAGATAAGCCCCACCATGGCAGCAATCATGTGACTAACCCACCCATCTGCCTGCTGTCCATCACCTGACATCATCAGTATCTGTACTTGTCTGCTCCTTTGTGATGACGGGGAAGCAGACCACCACTCAATCACCTTAATGATCTTCCCCCATCAAGGGGAATGGTTAAAAGGACTCAACCACAAGCAACCATTAGTCATTGCCTTGCTGGACTCTGGTGTAGCCATGTGCTCTTTGGGGTATGGCAGTCGCCATGCTTCCTGGCTTTGGTCCCCTCCCCCAACTTGGGGAGGTGAATCTTCTCTCTTCCTTCTCTTTCTCTCTCTAAATTACTTTTAAATAAACTTTCCTTTCTTAATCTTTTTGTGTGTTGCAATTCTTTGCATTTACTCAAATCTTTGGGTTACCAGTGCTGCACCTTCCCCCCTCATCCATTTACCCTCACCCTATCCAGACCCTAACATAACCAATGTGACCTGCTTTCAAGACTTACTGTAAAGCCACAGTATTCAAAACAGTGTAGTATTAGTGTCAAGATAGGCAAATAGATGGAACAAAATAGAGAGTCTAGAAATAGACCCATATAAATACAGCAAACTCATTTTCAACAAAATCATAACGGTAAATCAATGAAGAAAATATATCCGGGAACTATGTGATAGTCTGATGCTATAACAATTGAACAATTGGCTATCCATATGCAAAAAAAAAATGAACTTGAATCTATACCTACACCATAAACACTACTTGACACAAAATGGATCATAGACCCAAATGTAAATCTAAAATTAAAAATATCTGTGAAGAAAACATGACAGAAATCTTTTGTGACCTTGAGTGAGACAAAGATTTTTTAAATACCACACCAAAAACATGATTCATAAAAGAAAAATATTTGATAGATTGGATTTCATGAAAATCAAACATTTCTACTTCTAGAAAACACTGCTAAGGTAATTAAAAAGTATACTACCAACTGGCATAAAATATTTTATAATAATATATTTGATAAAGAACATTATCTAGATCTATAAATAATTTTCAAAACTCAATAAGAAAACAAAGAACTCGACTTTTTAAAGGGCAAAAGATTAGAAAAGACTGTTCATCAAAGATATACAGATAAAAAATGAACACATGAAATGATTCACAACATCATTACTCATTAGGAAAATGAAAATGAAAATCACAGTGAAATACTACTACACATCTATTTAAATGTCTAACATGAAAAAGACTAACCATGCCAAATATTGATAAGGGTGGGAAGAAATTGTTAGTGAAATGTATCTATACAAACCTAGAAGAAACTTAGCTTATTCTTAGCTTAGTCTTTTTTTTTGGAGTTGGAGTCTCACTCTGTCGCCCAGACTGGAGTGCAGTGACAGCTCCCGGCCACCGCAGCCTCGACCTGCTGGGCTCTGGCGATCTTTCTGCCTCAGTTTTCCAAGTAGCCAGAATTACAGGCATGCGCTACAGGCATGCGCTACCCTGCTGATTTTTTTGATTTATTGTAGAGATGAAGTCTTGCTGCCCAGGCGGGTCTCGAATCTGCGGGCTCAGGCAATCCACTCACCTCAGCCTCCCAAAGGTGCGGGATTGCAGGCTGAGCCACCAAGCCGGGCTCTTAGTTTAATCTTTTCGCCTCAGCATAACCATTAGAAAGCATTCAGGCATTTTACTGTAGAACAAGCAGTAGCCTATCCCATTCCCCCTTAGCAAATCTCCATCAGATGCAAGACCAGGACAGCCCAACCTTTCAATTCATGGTTTAGCATAATAATCTCTAGTAAACTTTTAGGTTCCCTGTCAAGGCCAAAGATCAAGGATCATCCTTTGGCTGACCAAAGTCATAAAAGTAAAAATATGACCACCTTTGGTTAAGGTGTTTGTGCGTTGCAAATGTCTGAGTTTGTGAATTGTAAACGTATAACAAGTCTCTTGCAGGAAACCTAAGTGACACAAATAAACCCTACCATGGTGGCAATCATGTGACTAACCCACCCATCAGCCTGCTGTCCATCACCTGATGTCAGTACCTGCATTTGCCTGTCCCTTTGTGATGACAAGGAGCAGACCACCACCCAATCATCTTAATGATCTTCCCCCATCTAGGGGAACAGCTAAAAGGACTCAACCACAAGGAACCAATGGCCATTGCCTTACTAGACTCTGGTATGACCATGTGCTCTTTGAGCTTTGGCTGTCAGATGCTTCCTGGCTTTGGTTCCCTCCCCCACCTCGGGGAGGTGAATTTTCCCTCTCCCTTCTCTTTCTCTCTCTAATTTACTTTTAAATACAATTTTCATTTTTTAAAACCTCTTTGTGTGTTGGTGTTGCAATTCTTTGCATTACTTGGATCTCTGGGTTACCAGTGCTGCACCTCCCCTCACCCCTCCAAACAGGCTGTCCTCATCCTATCCGTACCCTAACAGTTAGGATATACAATTATACAATCAGTTTAGAAAATAGTTAGCAGCTTTAAAAATGTTAAATACGTACCTATCATCTGAGCCAGTTGGTTTCCTCTTAGGTATTTATTCAAAAGGACTTAAAGTGTGTGTTCATGCAAAGACTGGCATATGAATATTTATAGCAGCTTTGTTATTAATAACCAAGCCTTGGTATGTCCATACAATGGAATATTACCCAGCAATTATAGGAATAAACTACTGATACACACTACAAAGCAGCTCAATCCTAAAATAATTATTCTAAGTATAGTAAGCCAGATTAAAAAATACACACTGTATAATTCAATTCATGCAAAATTCTGAAAAATGCAGACTAATCTATAGCAATAAAAAGGAGACCAATGATAGACTGTGACTGGATGGGGCAGAGAAGAGTGGAGACAGAGTGATTACAAAGAGGCACAAGAAAAACTATGGATGATAGATATGCTCTTTGATTGCAGTGATGGTTTCATAGAGTGTACAGATGTCAGAACTTGGTATGCTTTAAATATGTTCAGTTTCTTATATGTCATTTAGTGTCTAAATTAAACTTGTGTGTGTGCGTGCGTGTGTGTGTGTGTGTGTGTGTGTGTGTGTGTGTGTTTTCTAAGTGGCATTAACTTTGTAAGTGTAATAACATCTAACCCTGAATTGTACCCCACATATTTTTTTTTTTTTTTTGAGTTGGAGTCTCACTCTGTCGCCCAGACTGGAGTGCAGTGGCCGCTCCCCGCCACCGCAGCCTCGGCCTTCTGGGCTCCGGCGATCCTTCTGCCTCAGCCTTCCGAGTAGCCGGAATTACAGGCATGCGCCACCACGCCCAGCTGATTTTTTGATTTATTGTAGAGATGAGGTCTTGCTGCCCAGGTGGGTCTCGAACCTGCGGGCTCAGGCAATTCACTCACCTCAGCCTCCCAAAGGCGCGGGATTACAGGCTGAGCCACTGAGCCAGGCGTACCCCACATATTTAAAAAAAAACAACCCAGCAACTTAGAGGGCTGCAAACCGAGGAGAGACGGTCTGGGTAGTGGACTAGGGTCAGGTCTGCCTTGCCTCTGGGAAAATGTCTTCTAGCAGAAATTAAAACTTTCAGACTAGAATCTCATCCAAGAGTTCCCATTTACACTAAATGTGAAGTAAGAGAAATTAGAAGGAGGATTAGTATAAAAATTGGTAAAAAGTTTTTAAAAAAGTTGGGCTGCTCACCACAAAAATATGTTATGTGAGGTAATCCATGAGTTAATTAGTTTAATTCACTAAGTCACCATCTCTACATAGTTCAATAAAACATGTTGTGCATGATAAACATAAACAATTAAAAATGTTTGTTAAAATCTCCTGTTTATTTGATTTGTTAATTAAGCAATATTTAGAGTTATGGGGTACATGTGAGGAGTTGTGACATGAGTAAATTTCATGTAGGTGAGGTCTGGGCTTCTAGCGAGCCCTCTCTCTCCCTAGAAGTGGCCGTGGTACCCAGTATGCGGCGTGGGCCCTTTATCCCCCTTCCTTCCCTTGGTCTCTCCTTTAGCTTTGTTCAGCATTTGTTGTTCCCATGTTTGTAATCTTGTGCCCAATGTTTAGGTTTTGCTTATGAGAGCGAGCATGCCGTATTCAGGTTTTTTTTGGTTGCTGAGATAGTTTACTTAGAATGATGGTCTCCAGTTACATCCATGTTGTGGCAAGGGCATGATTTTGTTCTTTAAGGCTGCATGGAATTCCACAGTGTATATTTGCCACATTTTCTTTACCCAGTCAACTTTTTGATGGGCATCTGGTTGGTTCCATGGTTTTACTATAGTGAATAGTGCTGCAATGAGCATACTTGTGCAGGTGTCTTTTTGGTACAGTGATTTATGTTTCTTTGGGTATATTCCCAAAGGAAGTGGGATTGCTGGATCATGTTAGCTCAATTTTCAGTTCTTTGAGAAATTGTCACACTGTTTTCCACAAAGGTTGAAGTAGCTTACAATCCCAACAGTGTAGCAGCATTCCCTTTCTCTACAGCCTCATTAACACTGTTGTTTATTTTACTTTTTAATGATGTCTATACTTACCAGTGTGAGGTGCTATCTCATTGTAGATTTTATTTGCATTTCTCTGGTGATTAGTGAGGTTAAGCATTTCTTCTTATGTTTGTTGGCTGTTGAATGTCTTCCTTTGAAAAATGTTTGTTCATTTCTCAAAAGTCCTTTGTCCACTTTTTTGTTTTTTATTTTATTTTAAAACAATTCATTGTGGACAATTTCAAGCATATACAACACACAAAAATAGTGATATGTCCATCACTCAGCTTCAGTGATCAGCCTTTATTTTTCTGGATAATGTGAGTTCTTTCTTTACGATCTCAATGCTTTATTTTGCTGTTCAAAAACTTTTTAGTTTGAAATGTTTCCATCTGTCAATTTTGGTTTTTGCTACATTTGCATTTGAGGATTTGGCCATGAATTCATTGCCTACTCCAATGTCCAAGAGAGTGTTCCTTAAGTTTTCTTCTAATATTGTTATAGTTTGAGATTTCACATTTAAGTCCTTGAATCATTTTGATTTTTTATTTTTAAGATGCTGGTAGGAAGAGGTACAGTTCCATTCTGCTACATGTGGTCAGTCAGTTTTCCCAGCACTATATGCTAAATATGATTTTTCTTTCCCTAATATTTATTTCATTTGCTTTATCAGCAATGAGTTGGTTGAAGGTTTGCCGTTTTGTTTCTGGATTCTCTGTCGGGTTCCCTTGTTCTATGCATCTATTCCTGTAACAGTACCATGTTGTCTTGGTTACTGTAAACTTGTAGAAAAGTTTAATGTCTAGAAGTGTGATGCCTCCAACTTTGTTCTTTTTTTTTTTTTTTTGAGTTGGAGTCTCATTCTGTCGCCCAGACTGGAGTGCAGTGGCCGCTCCCGGCCACCGCAGCCTCGCCTCCTGGGCTCCAGTGATCCTTCCGCCTCAGCCTTTCGAGTAGCTGGAATTACAGGCATGCGCTACCACGCCCAGCTGATTGTTTGATTTATTGTAGAGATGAGGTCTCGCTGCCCAGGTGGGTCTTGAACCCGTGGGCTCAGGCAATCCACTCACCTCAGCCTCCCAAAGGTGCGGGATTACAGGCTGAGCCACCGAGCCCGGCTTAACTTTGTTCTTTTTGATGATGATTGCTTTGGCTATTAGGCTCTTTTTTGCTTTCATCTGAATTTCTTTATTGTCATTCTAGGTCTCTGAAAAATGATGCTGGTAATTTGCTAAGGATTGCATTGAATCTATAGATTGCCTAGGGTAGAATGGATATCTTCACAATATTGATTCTTCTAATTCATGAGGATGAGATGTTTTTCTACTTGCTTGTGTCATCTATGATTAATACAAAAAGTGTTTTGTAGTTCTCATTGTTAAAATCTTTAACCTCTTTGGTTACGTGGATGCTGAGGCTATTTATACTTTTATAGCTATTGTGAATGGGATTGTGTTTTTACTTGGTTCTCAGCCTGCTTATTGTAGATGCATAGAAATGCAACTATTTTTTTGTGCATTGATTTTTGCATTCCAAGACTTTACTGAGGTAATTTATCAGTGCAAAGAGGTTTTTGCAGGCTCACTAGGTTTTTCTAGGTATAGAATCATTATTTGCAAAGAGGGATAACTTAAATCCCTCTTTTCCTCTTTGAATATCCCTGATTTCTTTCTCTTGCTTGATTGCTCTGGTTAGGACTTCCAGTCTTATGTTGAATAGGAGGAGTGAAAGCGGCATCCTTGTCTTTTTCCAGTTCATAGGTGGAGTGCTTTCAGCTTCTGCCCCTTAAGTATAATGTTGGCTGCAGGTTTGCCATAGATGGCTCTTACTTTTTTGAGGAATATTGCTTTGATGCCTAGGTATTTGAGAACTTTTACCAAGAAGGGATGATGGATTTTATTTTTTCTTCATTTAATGAGGTATTCATGTTATTCTAGGTTTTACACTTCTTTGTTTGAAGGATTACATTTATTAATTTATGTATGGACAACCAGACTTGCACCCTAGGAATGAAGCCCACACGGTCATAATAAATGATTCTTGAAATGGGCAATTTGCTAGAATCTTGTTGAAAATTTTTGTATCTATGTTCATCTTGGAAATTAGCCTGTAGTTTTCTTTTCTTGTTGGATCTTTGCCATTTGGGTGTATAAGTATGATAATGGCTTTACAGAATGGGCTAGGGAGTATTCCTTCCTTCTCGATTGCTTGGAATACTTTCTTTCTTTTCTTTTTTTTTATTGGAGTCTCACTCAGTCGCCCAGACTGGAGTGCAGTGGCCGCTCCCGGCCACCGCAGCCTTGCCTGCTGGGCTCAGGCGATTCTTCCACCTCAGCCTTCTGAGTAACTGGAATTACAGGCATCCGCTGCCATGCCCAGCCGATTTTTTGATTTATTGTAGAGATTAGGTCTCGCTGCCCAAGCGGGTCTCGAACCCGCGGGCTCAGGAAATCCACTCACCTCAGCCTCCCAAAGGCGTGGGATTACAGGCTGAGCCACCGAGCCCGGCTTGGAATACTTTCAGTAGGAAAGTATCAGCTCTTCCATGTACATCTTGTAGAATTCAACTGAAAAATCCTCTGGTCCAGGGCCTTTTTGGTGGGGAGGTTTCTTATTACTGAATTAATTTCTTGAATTGTTATTGATCTGTTTAGGGTTTCAATTGCTTCCTGTTTCAATCTAGGGAGGTTATGTGATGCCAGGAATACCCCCATTTCTTCTAGATTTTCTAGTTCATTCTCATATATACATTCATAGAAATCACTGATAATTTTTTGTATTTCTTCACAGTCAGTGGTAACAGCACCATTTTTGTTTCTAATTGTGCTTACTTGAATTTTCTCTTTTTTTCAGTTTAATCTGGCCAGGGGTTGGTAATTTTTTTTTCTTTTTTTCTTTTTGAATTGGAGTCTCACTCTGTCACCCAGAGTGGAGTGCAGTGGCCGCTCCCACTCACTGCAGCCTCGACCTGTTGGGCTCTGGCAATCCTTTCACTTCAGCCTTCTAAGTAGTAGGAACTACAGGCATGCCCTACCACGCCCGGCTAATTTTTTGATTTATTGTAGAGATGAGGTCTCGCCAAGGTGATTTTTTTTTGAGTTGGAGTCTCACTCTGTCACCCAGACTGGAGTGCAGTGGCCACTCCCGGCCACCGCAGCCTTGACCTGCTGGGCTCTGGCGATCCTTCCTCCTCAGCCTTCTGAGTAGCTGGAACTACAGGCACGCGCTACCACCCCTGGCTAATTTTTTTTATTTATTGTAGAGATGAGGTCTTGCCAAGTTGCCCAAGCGGATCTCGAAACCGCTCAGGCAATTCACTCACCTCAGTCTCCCAAGGCAGGGGATTACAGGCTGAGCAACTGAGCCCTGCTGAGGGTTTGGTAATTTTTATTCATCCTTTCAAATAGCCAGCTTTTAATCTCACTAATTCATTGTATGATTTTTTTGAACTCTATTTATTCAACTGTGAATTTATTTTAATGATTCCAATTTTTTCTACTAATTATGAGACTGGATTATTCTTGCCTTTGCAGCTCCCTTTGGTGTGACATTAAGACTGTTTGCCTGAGATCCTTTCTATTTTTAAATATTTGCTTGCAATGCTATATAAGCTTCCCTTTCAACACCACCTTTGTAGTATTCCAGAAGCTTTGGTGAGTTGTGTGTTTGTTTTCATTTGTTTCTAGGACTCTTTTTTTTTTTTTTTTGAGTTGGAGTTTCACTCTGTCGCCCAGATTGGAGTGCAGTGGCTGCTTCCGGCCACCGCAGCCTCGACCTGCCGGGCTCCGGCGATCCTTCCGCCTCAGCCTTCCAAGTAGCCGGAATTACAGGCATGCGCCACCACGCCCGGCTGATTTTTTGATTTATTGTAGAGATGAGGTCTCGCTGCCCAGGCGGGTCTCGAACCCGTGGGCTCGGGCAATCCACTCACCTCAGCCTCCCAAAGGCGCGGGATTACAGGCTAAGCCACCGAGCCCGGCACTCTAGGACTCTTTTTATTTCTGCCTTGATTTTGGTGATAACCCGAAAGTTGTTCAGAAGCATGTTGTTTAACTTCCATGTATTTATGTTTTGAGGGTGGTTTATTTTGGTGATGATGCTTATGTTGATTCCACTGTGGTCTGAGAATATGCTTGGAATGATTTTCACTTTTGAAATTTGTTCAAACTTGATTTATTCCCAAGTATAAGGTCTATTTTGGAGTATGTACTATATGCTGATGAGAAGATTGTATATTATGTGTTTGTTGGCTGCAGCATTCTGTAGATGTCTATTAGATCCAGTTGGTCAGGTGTAGAGTTCTGGATATTCTTCTTATTATTTTTACTCAATAATCTGCCTAAGGCTTTGGGGGTATTAATGTTTCCAACTATAATTGTATGGCTTGTCTTCCCTTAGTTTAATTAGCAACTATTTTACAAATCTGCTCCTATGTTAGGTGCATGTATATTCAAGATGAATATTTTTTTGCTGAAGTATTGAGCCTGTTATCACCATATAGTGTCCTTCTATATCCTTTTCAACTGTAATTAGTTTGAAGTCTGTTTTGGCTGATGTAAAAATACCTGCGTCTGCTTTTTTATTTGTTTGGTTTTTTTCCATTTGCCTGAAAAATCTTTATCTAGTCCTTTACCTTGAGTCTGTGGGTGTCATTTTCAGTGAGATGGGTTTCCTGAAGGCAGCAGAAGGATGGATCATGCTTCTTTATCCAATTTGCCACTCTATGCCTTTTCAGTTGTGCATTCAGTCCAATCATGTTTCAGTTAATTATTGCTATTTGGGAGTTTGTTCCTATCATATTGCTTATTAAGAGACTGCTTTGCTTTTAGGTTTTGTGGTTGATTTATATGGTTTGTAAATTCTGTGTTTGCCTATGCTCTTGCAATGAGGGACACTGTTCTTTCATTTCTGTACTTAGAACTTTCTTAAATATCTCTTAAAAGGCTGGTTGAAGGTGGCATATTATCTTACCAATTGGAGATCTGTGAAGAATTTTAATTCTTTTTATTAATGAAGCTTAACTTAGTGCTGTAAGAAATTCTTGACTGGAATTGCTTTTCTTTAAGAATGTTAAAGATGGGATTCCAGTCCCTTCAGGCTTGTAAGTTTTCTGCTGAGAAGTCTGCTGCAATTTTGATGAGTCTTCCTTGGAAGTTGGTCTGTCCTTTCTCTGTAGCTGCCTTTAGGAACTTTTTTCTTTCATCTTGTAGAGACAGATTATTATGTGCCTTGGATATGGTCTTCTTGTGTAATATCTGACAGGAGTTCTCCAAATCTCTTGTATCTGCATGGCTGCCTGTCTATTGAGATAGGCAAAATGTTCTTGGTTGATACCTTGGAAGGTTTGATCCAGGGTGTTCACAATTTCCTCTTAATCTCAGGGGTGTCAATCAGCAATAGATTTTATTTTTTTTACATGATCCCAAACCTCTTATAGGCTTTGTTCATTCTTCCTTCGCTTTGTTGCCTTGTTTTTGTCAGACTAGTCTGATCATCAAACTCTGAAATTCTTTCCCCTGCATGGCTCATTCTCCTGTTGAGACTTGCTACTGTGTTTTGAAATGTCAGTAAAGAATTCTTCATTTCTAGGAGTTCAGACTGGTCCTTTTTATAATGTTCAGCTCAGCTTTTACCTCCTGCACTTTTTGCATTGCCTGGACAATCTGTGTGCCCACACTGTGCATCTTCTTTAAGTTCTTTACGTTCTAGTCTGTATTCTGTGTCTGTCATCAATGACAGGTCATCCTAGATAGGTTCCATTTCTTGTGACCTGGAAAACCCTTCTCTGGTTATTCCTCATCTATGAGGGAGAGTCTCTTCTTTATTTTGATTTGTTGTTTTTTAGTTTGATAAGGTTGCTAGTGTTGGGGTGGCCATTTGTGTGTTATTTCTGTCTCACAAAGTACTCCTCTCTTGTGGTGCACTCTTCGTTCCCTTGGGGAAGGTAATCCATGAGGGCTTGACCACTGTGAGTTCTGATGGTCTCCTGAGTCAAGTTGTCCTATAAGGCTTCCACCATTTGACTAATGCTAGAGGGAACCTACAAGGCATCCAGTGATGGAGCAAGGATTGGATTCTAAGGATAGTTCATCACTGATATCTCTGGAGCTCTCTGTAGAGAATCTCTCTGATACCTCAGACTATGGACTAGTCTGTGAAATGTATGGTGACATGGTCTTAGTTTTTACCTCTTTCTAAAGGGTGTATTGCTTTCTCGGGTGTTGTAAATGGACTGTGTCAGTTGACTCTAGCCAGGAGTTCATGCTTACAAGAGATAGCATACTGTGGTGGTGGCTGTGGGCTTTCTTAGCAAGTTTGCAGATGACCTAGATATTTCTGCAGCTGTGGGAGATCCAAAAGTTCCTCAGTCCTTGGGGTATTTTTTTGAGGTTGGAAGGAAAAACTGGCTGGGAAAGGCTAGGTCAGACAGGACCCCTTCACAGCTCTCCATCTGTGTATGCAAATGACCACTCCAGTGGAAATGGGTCCCCTGGCTTCTGTGTCACATTGTAGGGATGGCCAAGTCATCTCTGCTGTACAAAAAAGTTTCCATAGAGACAAAGGGGTTGGCAGATGATAGGTCCCTCCCCTCCCTCAGCTCCCTTTCTCTTGTCTGAAGCTGTCTGCATTCAGAACTCTGTTTCCTTTTGCAGCAAGGTTTTCCCAAGTGGTTGGATCCAAGAGATCTACATTCCAGCCCCCTACCTGTACATACTCATTGGAAACTGGGAGGAGAGATGAGTGCCCTGGCCACTGTGGCAATGCTGCAGGAATGGCAGAGCTGTCTGTTGCACAGAAGAGTTCTTACCGGGTGATAGGAATTATCAAGATGATATGGCTCTTTCCGGCTTCCCTTCCCTAGCTAGAGACTGACCATTTTCAGAACTCTGCAAATTCATTCAGCAACAGGGTCTCTCAATGCAGCTTGCCCTAAACAAAAACTGCTGGCAACAGCAGAATTTGCCCTTGGGGCAAGTGAAGATGACTGGGGTTCCTGTTTCCTCCATCCCTGGGAGTTTGTCACCAAGCCAGCCAACAGGGATCAATTTCTTAGTTTGGCCATAGGCATTCAGAGCAGGAATGAGTTCCCAGCTCTACATGGGCCCTGGCAGGGTACAGTTGTCCCATAGCCAGGCTGTTTCCCCAGTGAAACTGGAGTCCCATGAGTATCCAGGGAACCTTCCAGTCCATAGTGGGAGTGCTAATTTCCTACTGTCCTGCACTCACCATTTCCCTATGTCCAGAGGCTGCTCTTTGTTTCTAACGCAACCCAAGGAGGGCGAGGCTTCCTGGTTTCAAAGCAGGCTGCCTCTTCTCTCTTCTCCTTGCTCTGTGTGGGTCCCTCTGAGGGTTGTGGGGTGCATCCTCCATCTCAAACTGCTCTGACTGCTGCTGGTCTCTAACTGCTGGGACTCTCTTCTTGGCTTGCTCCATGAGAGTCAGCTGTTTCTTGGTGCCCATGTTGCCCTTCCCTTCCAAAAAGTCTCTTTAAATAATGAAAAAAACAACTGCTTGCTAACTTATAAACAAATAAGTGAGAATGAACACCATACAAAATCACAAATGACAAGAAATGGATACTAGCAATTGAAAAAATAATTAAAAGAAATACCTTTTCCAAGGAAAATAAAGTTTACTGAAATCGACTTCATCTAGGAAAAACAAAAACAAAAACAAAACCTGACATAGTGTGAGTCTCTTGTGGGGTGGGGAGAGGCAGAAGAAAACGTCTTATCAAAAAAAAAAAAAAAAAAAAGGGTGAGATGAGTGTGTCCAGAGACCTGTCCTCCAAAAGAGGTTTTTGTTGTGCTCTATCCACCTCTCTCTTCAGGAATTCCCACTTGCCTAGTGCCTGTCTCAATATAGCACCACCTGCTCTTTCTATGGTCATCTCCAGGTCTTTTCCACTTGTCCTCTTCATTTTTTTCTTCTATATTTTATCCTTTCAAAATAAATGCCTCCCTCTGACTTTAGGCATAGTTGTAATCAGGCATCCTACCTCTAACTCTCTAGTGAATGATTTCTCAAAAGTTGTCAGCATTCCTCTTATCCCCCAAATTAAATGACATCCTTATATTCTAGATCTTCATTTCGATCATTGTATTTGCTTTCCCAGTTGGCTCAGGTAAGTCACCACTCAAATATTACTTTCTTGTTCCTTCTTTAATGTGTCCTATTTTGGGTTCCCTAATTAGGCTTTAGGGCTGAATGACACCCTTAAATAGAACCCAACTTGGATAGTTAAGTCCTAACTCTCAACTAAAACTTATCAATATATTTCCTATTAAGGGTTGCCAGTCAGAAACAAAGGATACTTTGTTAAATTTGAATTTAGGGTAAACAATGATTTTTTTTAGTAAATATATGTACCAAATATTGCATGGGGTGGAGGAATACACTTACACTAAAAAAAATTGGTTGTTTATTTGAAATTTAAACTCATCTGTGTATTTTGTTTTTCATTTGCTAAATCTGATAATTATTTTTCTACGTCATCTCTTAATGACCATCACTGAAAATGGCTGTGTTTTCCAGCTTTCACTCCAGTTTCTCATCTGGAAAAGTGTTGTCCTCTTTCATTCTGTCTATCAAAATTATCCTTTCTTAGAGCTCAGGCCATCCCCAGTCAACCGAAGTCATGTTCTCACTTCTGCCTTCTCTGAATCAATCTCTTTCCCAAAACTCGATCCTCTAATCTGCTGTTTCTGCTGATGACAAGTTTTTACTTTGTTTGGTTATAATTTTGGTTTAAGAGTTTGCTTTCCTTTTTTTCTTTGCAAGTATAATTTACTCTGAGTTGTGAAAGTATTTCCACTCAGTAGGTTTTTATTTGTTATGATTCTGCTGAGAGCTTTAGAGAGTTTCACCTACCTAGAACAAGGTTTTTGTTTGCTTGTTTGTTGTTTTGATCATAGAAATGACATTTTAATTTTTCACAGAACAGTATTTCTTCACCCAGAAACAGACAAACTTTTAATCTTTCCTTCAAGTTGGTAGACAAATTTTTTTCCTTCCATGTCACTGAGGGGACGTTGTCCAGAGTCCTAGTTTTCTGCAAATGCTGTTGGGTCTAGTTTTATACCTTGAGAAGGCACATTCATGCTCTTGTGCCCATGTGCTCTATCCTTCACCCTGTGCCAGATGTCTGAGATTTTGTTCCTGTTCAACTCTTCTTTTCACTCAGAAAACTGCTTACTGTTCTAGCCTTAAAGACTTTTTTTCAAGATTTTTCCATGAGAGATTTCTTTTTATCACTTTTGTAGTCAACTGAATTTAACTTTCTTTTGTTATATTTTATCCAATATTTCTATGGGATTAAAGGGAAGGATAAGACTGGCATAGTTTGTTTTGTGTTGTTCCTCTTTGTGTGTTTCCCTAAATGCCTCAGCTAGACTCTAAGCCTCTGGAGGGTAGGAATAATGCCTTAGACATTGTAACACACAATCTTCCACCTAATAGCTGTTCCGTCATTATTTGCATGCTGAATAGTATTGTGCTGGACTCACTGCTCACTGGAGGATAAATAAAAGTACATGGGGACAAGCTCGGTGGCTCAGCCTGAAATCTCAGCACTTTGGGAGGCCGAGGTGAATGGATTGCCTGAGCCCATGGGTCCGAGACCAGCAAAGGCAACTTGGCGAGACCTCATCTCTACAAAAAATCAAAAAAAGTCGGGCGTGGTAGCTCACGTCTGTAGTTCCAACTACTTGGAAGGCTGAGGTGGAAAGATTGCCTGAGCCCATCAGCTTGACACTGGGGTGACAGTGAGCGTGCCACTGCTCTCCAGCCTGGGCGATGGAGTGTGATTCCAACCAAAAAAAAAAAAAGAGTACATGGAAAAAAGTCTTCATTTGCACACTTCCTTCTACCTAGATCAGTACCACCTACAACCTCTTTTTAATAGCACTGGTTTTTGTGTGTGTAAGCATGTGTATGTGTGTGTGTGTGTTTGTGTGTGTGTGTGTGTGTGTGTGCGAGTGTGTAAACTTGGCAAACTGATTTCCACTTGAAAAAATTTCTTTGAATTTTCCTGTCCGTAATTCTCAATCTCTTTTCTTGCTCAACTCGCCTGAGGTCCATTATCCATTTCTAACTGTAATTGGCTTACCCCATTGTCATTTTGGGTGGAAGTGATGGTTGGGATGACTTATAATAGGATGTATCAGAAGCCAGGAAGAGATGTGCAGTTTTAAAAGATTTTCTCCACTCACCTCCCACCATCCCAGTGGAAAATCATTGCCTTAGTCATCAGACAAATAGTGCTTCTCAAAGGTACTTCCCATCTAAGCTAAAACTTCTTAGTTTTTGTCATTCATTTTGCATCAGTGTGTGTTTGAAATGGTCCAGCATGAACAAACATTAATGCTTTGGTAGGTTCCCCACAGCCATACAGAAACTAATTGAGTGATATGGCAGAAATGGGCCATCTGACTTCCATTTTTCTTAATGTGCTATTAAACACAAAACTCTTGGTTACCATATTGCATTTCTTTGGGTATCCAGCTGCAGGTGTGTATTAAATAGTGTTGAAAATCATGCATATAGAAATTAATGGACTCAATGTCTCAATACAGAGAATAAGAACTTGGATGTTTTTGTTATTTTCAAAAGCACATAATTTTAGTGTGTGATATATTTTAGGGAATGCTTTTATAATACACTCATTCTCTTACAGGGAAGGGATTTCCACTGTAATGTGATATTTAAGGTGTTAGGCAGAACTTCTAAAATCCCTCTTTCCTTCTGCTGCAAATAAACAGCCCAGCAATTTGTTAAAAGGCATGATGCCATCTGAACATATTAGTCTCCTGACTGTCTTACTCAAACTCTCTTATGCACCTCCTCACCAATGTCTGCTGGCAGAACTCCCAGCCAGTAATGCCCTTCTGCCATCTGCTTTGTCTCTGGTACCCTACCTAGGCTCCAGCAGGAGGGCAATCCCTCCCCAAGCATGGCTTCAGTGTTTGGATGGCGAGAAAAAGGCAAGGAAAAAAAATCAGTAAGTGCTCAAGGCATGTGAGCTGCTTTTGTGTTATAATGTTTTACTACACTTTGCTGTATTGTGTTTTCAAATTGAGTCTATTTGTTGTAAACATGCACAGATGGGATGCAGAGAGAGAAAGGCAGAATGGGAGAAGCAGCTCACTGAAGGCAGCTGGGCAGGGGAGCCCGGGGTGGGGATTCATGTTCTGCCTCTCCCCATCTTTTAACTGAAAGTGTAACTTGGTGCCTTTCCTAAAAAGGGAAGTTGGTCCTTAACACAGATTTGAACTGTGCAGGTCCACTTACACGCGATTCTTTTCTCAACCAAAGCAAATGGAAAATACAGTATTTCCAGAATTAAAAACCCATGTATATGGATTGTCTTTCTATAAGCAGTTACACAGGGCAGAGCTGACTGCAGGCCTTAAATAAGTGTATATTTTGGTATGTGCAGGAGCCCTGGAATCAATTCTCCTTGTACTGAGGGATGACTGTGTTTTTCTTTTTTTTGAGTTGGAGTCACTCTGTCGCTTAGGCTGAAGTGCAGTGGCACACTCATGATGACCCCAGCATCGACCTGCTGGGCTCAGGTGCTCCTTCAGCCTCAGTCTTCCAAGTAGCTGGAACTACGGACGTGTACCACTAAGTACAGCTAATTTTTAAATTTTATTTTATTGTAGAGATGAGGTCTTGCCAAGTTGCCTGGGCTGGTCTCGAACAAGTTGCTCAGGGAATCCACTCACCTTGGCCTCCCAAAGTCCTAAGATTACAGGCTGAGCCTCCGAGCCTGGCGACTGCATCTTAATTGAAGGGTTTTCCACAATATTGACCCTAATTTCCAATGGGGAAACATTATAGCATCTAAAAAACAAATTTAAAAAATGACTTGGAAAAAAAAAACTTGTTTGTAATACTTAGAAAAGGTTAATATTCCTAGCAAAGAGTTCCTACAAATTAGTGAAGATGAAAACCATAAATAGCGATAAAAGTAGTCAAAGCATATATGAAGAGATATCAAATGACCAACTAAGTGACAACATGTTTTGTCGGGGACTAAATAGTTAAAGCATGAAACTGTCTAACCCCAAAAGCAGAGTCCAGGTAAGAATAATATGTGTCTTACAAAGTACAGAAAGTGCTGGCCAAGGACAAAACTAATATGAAATTTTGGCAGAAAAGTCTGAGTCAGGGTACAGACACTTCTTGATAGAGGGGAAGTTTAATGTTGAATATTGGGGAAGTTTGAATGCCTGATTGTATTGTGCTTGTATATAAACTTTGGAATTAAGAGAAACGGGGCCACTCGGGGACTAGCCCCAGTGCCCTCCCTTTGCAGCAGAAAGGAGTCTTGTGTTCCTTTTTAGTCTCCACTCCCTCTTTCAGGTACCCCAATAACCCCGGCTGGACCAGACAGGTGGCATGTGAACAGGGACCTGAAAACGAGGGACGCAGTGACAGACCACCGTCGATGTGAAGAAGAATCCGGAGAATAAAATAAGGTAAGATGGTGTATTCAGTAAACCTTAGGGAGTAAACATGGGACAAAACAACAGTAGAGATATTTGTAGAAATGTTGCAAAACATGCTGCGGATGCGCGGCACCAAAGTAGGGAAACCACAACTTGAAAAATTTTTAGCTTTTATAACTGAAGTATGTCCTTGGTTTCCTGAAGAAGGAACTGTGAATAGTGAAACTTGGCAGAAAGTTGGGGAAAAATTACAGGCTTATTATATTACTCATGGGCCTTCAAAAGTCCCGGTGGAAATATTTAGCTTATGGAATTCGGTTAGGGATTGTCTAGATCCTCGGTCTGAGCTTACAAAGTTTAGTGAAAATGTAAAATCTTCTCAACCCAGTCATAAACCCGAGGATAACCCAGTTGTCGCTGAGCCATCTAATACCCCCCTGCCTCAGTCTGATGAAGAAGATTTGGAGGAAGAGGTTTTAAAATATCGTGAGGAAAAATATTCCCCTTTAACCTTCCCAGTAATCTCAAAACCCGATAATGGCCTTACTGAAATCACTGAGTAGGTAAGAGATTTGACAACTCAAGTGAGGGACTTATTGCAAGTGTGTAAAAAGTCAGAAGGCAGCTTTCTGCCCGGGACAATAGCGCCTATTCAGACAACGGCTCCTCCCGAGATGTGGCCTTCACCTCGGCCTAGTGTCATTGCAGGACTTGATTCTCCTTCGCCTCCGGCTCCCATTATTAAAAACCTTTCAGAAGTAATAGTACAGGCAGCACAGCAAGGGCATGATACCACAGAATTTGAGAACATGTACCCAGTTTTTGAAGAAAGAGATGCACAAGGTGATCTAGTCAGGGTGCACAGGCCGGTGGAATTTAAAATAGTAAAGGAATTGAAAACTGCCTGCTCGCAGTATGATCCAACCGCTCCGTTCACAATGATGGTACTTGAAACAGTTAGCCAACATCCTATGTCTCCCAATGATTGGAAAATGTTAGCCAGGGCTTGCTTGTCAGGAGGAGACTACTTACTCTGGAAGGCTGATTATTATGAGAGTAGCAAGCGAACTGCTGCAATTAATGCGCAGCAGAATATTCAGTGGTCTTTTGATATGCTTGTGGGGGAAGCAACGACCCACTCTAATGTTAACTATTAATGGTAAAGAATTTCAAGGACTGCTTGACACTGGGGCTGATGTCTCAGTTTTTGGCCACCAGCTTGGCCAACACATGAGGCGTTGATGCAATTAAAAGGTATAGGGCAGACTACCAATCCAAAAATAAGCAGTAATCACCTCTCTTGGACTGATCCTGAAGGGCACACAGGTATATTCCAACCATATGTAGTTCCCAGTTTGCCCACTAATCTATGGGTGTGTGATGTGATGAAACAAATGGGAGTTTATTTGCATAGTTCTAATCCTCATGTTACTTCTCAATTAATGGATCAGGGACTATTCCCTTCTCAAGGATTGGGACACGACAATCAAGGCATTAAATAGCCTATTCCTACTAGCATTAAAAAAGATAAAACAGGTTTAGGGGATTTTTAGCACGGGCCCTTGATCCTTCTGCACGCCATGCAGATCCAATTGTTTGGCTATCCTCAAAACCTGTATGGGTGGATCAATGACCCTTCACTTCTGAAAAAATAAAGGCGGCCCAGTTGTTAGTGCAGAAGCAGCTAGAGGCAGGACATATTGAGCCTTCTAGTTCACCATGGAATTCTCCTATATTTGTCATAAAGAAAAAGTCAGGAAAATGGAGACTTTTTCAAGATCTCAGAGAGGTAAGCAAAACCATGGAGACTATGGGAGCCTTACAACCAGGGCTTCCTGACCCTTGTGCCATACCTGATTCTTCCCATGTTATTGTCATGGATTTGAAAGATTGTTTTTATTCTATTCCCTTATATCCAGGAGACTCTAAAAGATTCGCTTTTAGCATACCATCTATAAATTTAACTGAGCCCATGCAGCATTACCAATGGAAGGTTCTTCCTCAGGGCATGGCAAATAGCCCGACCTTGTGCCAAAAATTTGTTTCACATATATTATTACCTATAAGGCAATCATATCCACACATTTATGTTATCCATTATATGGATGGCATTCTTTTAGCATCACAAAATCAAGTACAGCTTTTGAAAGCTTATCGAGACTTGGAGAAAGCTTTAGAAAGCACAGGTTTGTTCATTGCTCCAGAAAAGGTGCAAACTCATGTGCCTTATACTTATTTGGGACACTAATTACTGAATCGACAGATTAAGCCACAAAAAATTCAAATCAGGACAGACAAACTGAAACCCTTGATTGATTTTCAAAAAATGTTGGGAGATATAAATTGGCTCTGTCCCTCCCTTAACATTACTACAGGTGAATTAAAACCACTGTTTGATATTTTAAAAGGGGAAAGTGATCCTTCTTCCCCCGGGTGATTACTCCTCAAGCTAGACAAGCATTGTCCAAAGTAGAAACAGCCATTCATAGTCAACAGTGCAAATTTATAAATTATGAACATCCGTCGGTTGCATATATATTTCCTACAGCCATCACCCCTACAGCCATTTTATGGCAGAATGGCCCCTTATATTGGATACATACTTCCATAAACCCCCATAAGGTTTTATTGCCATAAGATGAGGCCCTGGCTCTAACAGTACACACCTCCCATGTGAAAAGCCGCCAATTATTTGGAAAGGAGCCTACATCTATCTGCTTGCCTCTTATGGCACAGCAAGTGGATATGTTTATGCAAAATTGTATGCCTTGGGCCGTACTTTAGCCAGTTATACCAGACAGTTTATACATCATTACCCTCAACAAAAATTATTACAATTTTTTAAACTTCATCCTTTTGTCTTGCCCATTATTGTTTGGCCCAATCCTATTCGAGGGGCCAGAGTTTTCTTTACTGACGGTTCTCCATCAGGAAAACATGCAGTGGTAGAAAATGAACTTTCTACTGTTTATGATTCCCCACCTGCTTCCACTCAGGTTGTAGAACTTAGAGCAGTTTTACAAGTGTTTCATAATTATAATGCAATCCCTTTCAATTTGTATACAGACAGTAAATACATAGCTCACACTGTTCCAATTTTGGAAACAACCAGTGCTATTTCTACATCAAATTCTGTAATACAACAATTGTTTTTGGAACTGCAAACTGAAATATGCCACAGAATCGTTCCATGTGACATCTCTCATATACGAGCTCATTCGCCTTTGCCTGGCCCCCTTAACATGGGCAACGCTTTAGCGGATAACAGTTTGTCTCAAATTTATCCAGCTCTTTTAGAGGCTGCTCAAGCTTTGCATGCCATTCATCATCAGAACAGTGCCGGATTGTGTAAAGCGTTCCGGATTCCAAGAGAGGCGGCACGTCTTAAAACCTCCTTACACTGATAAAGGCCTTTGGCAAAGTCTCAGGATACAAAATAAATGTACAAAAGACAATCGCATTTCTCTACACCAATAATAAACAAACAGAAACCCAAATAAAAAACACAATTCCATTCACAATAGCCACAAAAAAATTGAAATACCTTGGCATCTTCCTAACCAGAGACGTGAAAGAACTTTACAAGGAAAACTACAAAACACTGTTCAAAGAAATGAAAGTTGACACCGTTATCCATGATATGCTCATGGATTGGAAGAATCAACATTGTGAAGATGTCCATCTTACCTAAGGCAATCTACAAATTTAATGCAATACCCATCAAATTACCAGCAAAATTCTTCTCAGACCTAGAAAAAACAACACAGGAATTCATATGGAAACACAAACGTCCAAGAACAATCCTCAGCAAAAAAAAATAAAGCAGGTGGTATCACATTACCAGACTTCAAACTTTACTATAAAGCTACAATCATCAAAACAGCTTGGTATTGGTATAGGAACAGGCATATAGATCAATGGAATAGAATTGAGATTCCAGAAGCAAAACCTCAATTTCTCAACCAACTCATCTTCGACAAACCCTCCACCACCTACCACTGGGGAGAGGAGAACCTATTCAGTAAATGGTGCTGGGAAAACTGGCTGACCACCTGCAGAAGATTGAAACAGGATCCCTATTTATCCCCATGCACAAAGGTTAACTCCAAGTGGATCAGAGACCTAAATGTAAAACCTCAAACCATAAGAACCTTAGAAAATGAAGGAAATACCCTCATGGAAATCAGAACTGGCATCCAATTCCTAAACAAAACCCAAAACACACAGGTCATAAGAGACAAGATAGACAAGTGGGACCTTATAAAATGGACAAGCTTCTGCAAAGCCAAAGAAAGCATCAAGAGAGCAGGGAGACAGCCTACAGACTGGGAAAAAATATTTGCCAACACCAGGTCTGACAAAGGCTTAACATCCTGGATCTACAAGGAACTCAAACGTGCTGAAAAGAAAAAAGCAAACAACCCCATTATAAAATGGGCAAAAGATATGAACAGATACTTCACAAAAGAAGACATCCGAGCAGCCAACAAACACATTAAGTAATGTTCAACCTCACTAATCATCAGGGAGATGCAAATCAAAACCACACTGAGATACCACCTAACCCCAGTCAGAATGGCAATTATCAATAAGTCAAAAAATAACAGCTGCTGGAGAGGGTGTGGTGAAAAGGGAACACTTCTATACTGTTGGTGGGAGTGTAAACTAGTGCAACCTCTATGGAAAGCAGTGTAGCGATTCCTAAAAGCTCTAAATACCAACCTCCCATATGACCCCACAATCCCTCTACTGGGAATATATCCTGAAGAACACAAATCACTCTATAAAAAAGATGCCTGCACACGCATGTTTATCACAGCGTTGTTCACAATAGCAAGAACCTAGAAACAAGAATGCTGCCAATCAAAAGAGGACTGGATTAAAAAAATGTGGTACATATACACAATGGAATACTACGCAGCCATAAAAAAGAACAAAATAATGAATTTCACAGCAACCTGGATGGAACTAGAGTCTATAATACTGAGTGACCTCTCACCGAAACAAAGATCCGAGTATCACATGTTCTCACTCATATAATGGACCTTAAACATCCAATGCAATACTATACGAAAATGACTGACAGTACTGGGAAACTATGGGGGGGGAGATGGGATTAACAGTAGCAAATATCTGTCTGGGAATGGTGAAACACCCCATATCAACAGGGTGCCTGAATGAAATGCAATTGTATACCTAACCCTTAACTGTACCCCACAACTTCCTAATAAAAATAAATAAATAAATAAATAAATAAATATATAAAAGAATTGCCCATCCTGTTTACAACATTTACCTGTTCCTCACCTTGGGGTGAACCCTAGGGGCCTTATCCCAGGACAGATTTGGCAAATGGACATCACCCATGTACCCTCATTTGGAAAAATGAAATTTGTTCACTCTACTATTGATACTTATTCTGGGTTTATTGTGGCCACCGCAGCTGCCAAAGAAAACAGTTCTTCTGTTATCGCCCATTGTCTTCACTGCTTTGCTGTTTTGGGATTTCCTCATACTATTAAAACCGATAATGCCACAGCTTACACTAGTGTGCGTTTTCGGCAGTTTTGTATGCAGCTACGCATTACACATTTAACTGGGATCCCTTACAACCCTCAGGGGCAGGGTATTGTGGAAAGAGCTCATGGCACATTGAAGCTGCAAATTCAAAAAATAAAGAAGGGGGAATTGTATCCCTTCACACCACAAAATATATTAAACCATGCATTATTTACTTTAAATTGTTTAAATGCGGATGCACATGGGGCCACAGCGGCTGATCGCCTATGGCACCCCACAACTAGCCGTTCTTATGCTCAGGTAAAATGGAAAGATCCACTTACTGGTATATGGAAGGGTTCCAACCCCGTATTAATATGGGGATGAGGACATGTTTGTGTTTTCTCACAGGATGATGATGGGGCGCATTGGCTTCCTGAACGTTTGGTGCGTCAGTGCGACAATTACCATATTAATGACCCTAGAGACTGTTGATGCAGCCGTCCATTGGGCCTATATTCTGGAACCACCATTGCTGCACATCACCAATATGAACAAAGATGTGCTATTCAGCCATAATGTCACCTCAGACTGGAAATCTTGGAACTTTACAGGGATGGGTCATGGGATTCCATTCTGCTTCCGAAAGGAGAAAACTGGCGCCGGGATTAAAGGATGTTATAACATCTCCGACCTTGCCTTTCAGAAATTTGACCAGGCTATACAAGGATTGAATGACACTGTTGATAATACCACAGAATGTAACAGAACTTCTATTTGTCTTACATCTGTTAATTTATTTTTAATAGGCAATGTGACTTCTGGTGCATTTAACATTACCCCTAGTCCGGACTACAATACAACTTCTATTATCAATTGTACAAATTGTAATTTGACTAACTGTTTACATTGTTTAACTGATGAGCACATTATGGTAGTATTGGTTCATCAACCCCCCTTTGTGTTTTTACCTGTGAATATTACTATCCCTTGGTATGAAGACAAAGGGTACAGTGTAGTACAACATTTAAGAAACATGTTATCTGTACAAAAAAGGGGTGTAGGGTTAATAGTTTTAGGTATATTGGCTTTAATAACCATGATTACATATACAGCAGCTGCAGCTGCAAGCCTCACAGTGTCCATACAATCTGCTAATTTTGTCAACAATCTTACTAGTAATGTTTCCCAGATGATGGGAACTCAGGAAAAGATAGATTTAAAAATGGAACAAAAGTTACAATTATTGTATGAAGCTGTTACCAATTTGGGGGACCGTGTAGACACCGTGTACACCCATAGCAGAATCAAATGTCATGCAGAGTATCAATGGATTTGTGTAACTAACAAAACTTACCAGGGTAATTCCAGTGACTGGCAGAAAGTAAAACACTATTTGGAAGGATTATGGGAGAGTAGTAATGAGTCTTTAGATCTACAAAAACTTCATGAAGAAATATTGGCATTTAAGTCAAGCACATATAGATGTGCTCCCTATAGATATGGCTAAAGACATACTATATAAAATTCAAAACCTTATTAGATCTCCAATTCAGGCATTATGGAAATGGCTGACCCCAATAATTGCAGTAAGTATTGTTGGCCTGTTATTGTTTTGTCTTGGACCATGCATTAGAAGATCTATCTGGACCTCTATTATAACGATGCAAAGAGATTTGCATATGATAAAGCTACAATAAGCCCCACGCCCCATAGAATATGTGGTGTAAGAAGAAGTGTTGGTATTCAATGACGGGTAAGATTCCAGCCACCTGGTATGAACCTAAGACAGGCGTTCCCCACGTAGAGGGGGAACAAGCTGATGATGGGTAACAACCAAGGTGAAGCGAGAACAACCTAGGACAGGAGCCAAGATAACCTTATGCCACAAAAATAAATAAAGAAGGGGAAATGTCGGGGACTAAATAGTTAAAGCATGAAACTGTCTAACCCCAAAAGCAGAGTCCAGATAAGAATAGTATGTGTCTTACAAAGTACAGAAAGTGCTGGCCAAGGACAAAACTAATATGAAATGTTGGCAGAACAGTCTGAGTCAGGGTACAGACACTTCTTGATAGAGGGGAAGTTTAATGTTGAATATTGGGGAAGTTTGAATGCCTGATTGTATTGTGCTTGTATATAAACTTTGGAATAAAGAGAAACGGGGCCACTCGGGGACTAGCCCCGGTGCCCTCCCTTTGCAGCAGAAAGGAGTCTTGTGTTCCTTTTTAGTCTCCACTCCCTCTTTCAGGTACCCCAATAACCCTGGCTGGACTGGACAATATTTGCAAATGGTCAGGAAAATTAAAAATCAGAGCAACATTGGTACACCATATTTTATGCATCAGACTAGCAAATATGATTTTTTTGCAAAAAAAAATAGTTACCATTCAATGCTGCTGAGAGTGCAGGGACACTTTCAAAGGTTGCAGTGGGAATGTGAATTGCTACCAGCTATTAGTAAAGTAACCTGACAGTGCCTATAGGTCTCCCAAGGAATCTCATCTGTGGGAATCTACCCTAAAGGAAGAGAAGCAACATTATTTAGATATACATGTATGGAGATTCTTATTGCTGAATGAGAGGAGAAAAAAATGAAATAACCCAAATCTCCATTAATAAAGTTTGTTGAATAATTTCCTCTACATCAGTGGTTTTTAACTGGGAGTGATTTTTGTCTCCCTCTTCCATAAGGGGATATTTGGCATATCTGGAGACATTTTTGATTGTCATGACAGGAGCAAAGGGTATTGGCATCAGTATGTAGAGCCCAAGTATATCACTGAACAGATTTTTTTAATGCATAGGACAACCATCTCAAACAAAGAATTATCAGGGCTGAAATAATGTGGAGGTTGAAAATCCAGATGCATAAATGTTTGTATATACTGAAAGTGAGTCCCTGGGAAAAAAGTAAAGGAAAAAGTTACAGAGCAATTTGTAATATTCTATTTTCTTAAAATATAGAAAATCAACTCAACCATGCATATATATTTGCTTGAGGATCAAGGAAATGTATGAAAGTATTCATACCAAGCTGATAACATTGGTTACCTTTGGAAGGACTAGGACAAGTAGTATGGGAAGAAATAATACCCCCCCCCACAATTCTCTCTCTCTCTCTCTCTCCCCACACACACACACACACACACACACACACACACACACACACACACACAAAATGGGCTCCTGTACTCTTGTTCTGACATGGCTCTATCAGAATCATATGAAGTACTTTTGAAAAATTCACACACATCCTGGCCATATTCCAGAGCCTTTTGATCAAATACCATTGATCTAAACATTTTTAAAGCTTTTGCATTCCCCTCAAAATTATCATTTGATAAAGAGGAGGCAACCTTCTACTTAAGTCCCCACAAAGCATTTCATACCAGGGAGGCTCTTTTTACTGCTGTATTTTAGCAGTGAAATACAGTTTGGGGGGAAATATAGTAGTCTGAAAGTTCAGAAAAATGATGATAGAGGTCACTCAACAGAATAAACTAAAAAAAAAGTTAAAAAGTAGTAAAGAAATTTAACTTTATTTTAGTAATTATTACAGGAATAGAACTTCATATCTGCAAGTATTTGGTGTCATTGTGAGTCAGACTTTTAAAAACTGACTTCAAAAATACAGCTAGTGGCTGCATCATAGAAAAGTATATATGCACTCATAGGAGAGAAATCACCAGTGTTGTGCAAATTGGGACAGGTGTCTTGGGAAGTAAGTTTTTCAGTGGTAGCATATTATATGAAGATTTTAAAATGCTGTATGAATCTCAAACATCATAGACATAAACATGATATGCTTTGGAAAACTGTATCAATAATACAAAATATGATGATCAAGATGATGTAGCAGAAGCATGTGAAATGATTTCATGAACTAGAATAATGGAAAAAAGTATTTCCAAATTAACATATTTCATGTGATTTCAAATATGCATAAATAACCACATTGACAAATTAATTACAGACAAAAACAACAAAAATCTTAAAAGGGGGATACTTAAGTGCAGACAGATTTGAGAACTGAACCAGAGTTTCCCAGTGATTACTCATGACATTACATCTGGTACAGAAGTTCAGTCATGGGTGTTTATGACCTGACCTGGTTGATTACCTCATGCCTTTGCCTTGTGAAGGGAGATAAAGTTTCCCAGAGCATTATATTTTAGTTGATAAAGGAAAAAGAAAGAGAGGAATTAATAGGGAACTGTTAACTGGTGACAGGGTGAAAACACACCTCAGTACTAACACCATTTGTTGTCATGAATGAGCTGGCCTAAGCCAAAGCTACGTGGAGCTACGTGCATCAGAAGCTGAGCCTGGTGATCCTGATTTGTTCTCCTGGCACCGCCACTCCTGGAAAGTCAAACACTCGGGACGGTACTTTGTTATTACAAGGCCAAGAAGGCATCTATTGAAGCACGAGGCATGCTGAGAAAAGTAAATCATCCTTCCGTGCTCTAAGTGACACTAGTGAGTTAATGCTGCCATTAGGCATTAGGCACTCGGGGGAGAGTGGGAGGCAGAAGAGTGCCGTGAGCTTCAGTCTCTCTCAACCCAGCCTTGCCATGGCTGCAAAATGGCATGAGATAAAAAGTCTTAACCTTGGCTTTCTGTTCTGCTCATTAATAAATGCCTATCTTGAAGAATGAAGACTAGAAATGACCCAAGAATGGTTTGGGAAGACACGGCACAACATAACTAATTTCAGTGACTTTGATGATGATGTTCATTTTGATTTTAAGAACAGGGTCATTTTTGTTCACTGAGGAGATCTTAATACAACAAAAGGCAAGTTCTAACTTATGAAGCAAATAACTTCCATGGGACTTATGAGATGAAAAATAGAGAAGCTCCAAATCAATTATTAGCAAAAATATTCTTTCAATTAAAAAATGACTTTTCCAGTAAAGCAATAGAGCTGATGTTACTGAGCAAAATAAATACCTAAAGGATCTTTAGACCTATCTGTATCACTTGTAACTTCATATTTTCAAATTAAGTACAGTTTTACAAATATTAATTGGGCCCTTACCATGGATGAGGCATATTGCTGGGTACTGTGAATAGTGAGGTGAATATGAAACAGGACAAAGCTGAGACAAAGTAGTCACGAAGGCAGCTGAAGAGATTGGTAAAAACGGATCTGTATCATGCTCACTGAACAGGAACATGATGCTATTAATAACTGAATGCATTTGTTTCTAAAACAAACACTCATTTTATGTTGACACATTTGTTCTTTCAGTGCTTGGAAATGTAACTTTAAACTCATGTAATTCCTGTATCTATCCAAGTTTCAAAGTAGAACAAATCAAGTCATTGATTGAGAATTGATTGAGAATTCATGGTAAACATATGAAATAAAAAATGTAACAATTTAACATAATTTCCATTACTGTTTACTGTGGTCAATAAGGCTCCCAAAGAAAGCACATTGATTTTATAAAGAACGCTGCTGCCCTACCTGCATTTTGAAAAAGTCCTCAGACTTTAATGTGGTGGAAAACCAAAACAATTCCTGGAATAACCCCATGATTTCTTTATGTATCTGCTCACATATTTTGGTGACCTCACATTACAATTTTGCTTCTTGCTCACTTATCTGTCCATTAGTGTTCCTAGTTGGTGGTCACCGTCAGTATGGTCACTCAGAAACCAGGTTCCTCTCTTCATGTGACTTGGCCTCCTCTCGGGTCTCAGAATCTCTGCAGTCAGTAGGCAATGTGCAAAGAAAGGGAGTGAAAAAGCACGCCTGCTTTCTTAACCCATCTTGGCCCCCTTACATTCCCTTGGTAAAAACTGACACCTATGGCCTCCAAAAAGCCGTTACAGCCCACTTTGAGCTTATGCAAGCTTGGGGACTCGACGGTTGATTTAAAGCTGTAACAAGGGCTACGTAAGCTGAATTCATAGGTTGTTTTTGTTTTGTTTTTAACTACAATTCCTACAAAACCTCAGTGAGTTCCTGATTGTTTTACAACACTAAGTCTGGGCTGCTACACTGCCAGGACTTGAACTCTAGGATGCAGGGATACATGAGTCATGTCTTAGAGTAGCTCCATTATTTCCTTATATTGGCCAGAGAATTTGTCAGGTCATCCAATTCATTATCCATGGAAACACTTATTAAAATTCTTTTCTCTCATATTATTCAGCATTTAAAATTTCCTTCCTTACCCTTTCCCCCTCCACAGATATTCTTAGTTTTCTCCACTTGCATGGCTTTTTTTTCTCCCCCTCTCCCTCTTTAATTTCTTTCTCTCATTCATGTACACATGACACAAATCCCTCATCCCCGTGTCTAGGGTTTTCTCAATAGTTAGCCTAACTCATAGAATAAGTCCCAAATATATGGTGATGGTAGAGATATGAAGCCAGAAACAACCATTTTAACACTGGAGGTAGAAAGAAGAAAAAGAGGCGAACAAACTCTTGCAGAAATACTTTTCATCCTCATCACTTTGTATATTTATTATTTCTTTCTTCACTTACTCTTTTTCTTGAAGGAACATACTCAAATTTACTCAGTGCAGTCCTCATGCTACTGTCCTGTCAGCCTTTCCTTTCCTGGCATATTCTCCAAAGGATGGTGTTACTAAATGTCTCCATTTCTCACACTGCATTTACTTAGCCCATTGCAGTCTGGTTTCTGCCCTCACAAATCTATAGAAATGCCTCTGTCTAAGACCACCAAATTTCTGCATTCTGTGATCTCTCTGGAATATAAATACTTTGATACTGCCTCTTGTCCGATACTTCGCTTTTGGCTTCCAGAGCCCCATGCCAGTGCCACAGCTGAAACAGTGATCCAGCTTTTGATTAGATTTTCCAATGGCAGTTTTTTCTTTTCTCTCTCTCTCTTTATTACAGTGTTCTTCCATCAAGGAGACTGAGACAAATCTGCATGAGGTAGGAGAGGGTATTCAAGTGGCATCTCCTGAAACCATACTCATAAGGATCTCTACTACAGATAAGAAACCCTTAAAAGTCTCCAGAAGTCCCAATGTTTTCCCATTTCAGGTTGAGTTTTCCACCCATCCAGCACTGTGTAAAGAATGACTGTAGTTTTACTTCTCCAACTTTACTTCTTCAAGTTTAATGCAGTCTTCAGAGCACCAATATCAGTTTTTAAAACCTGCTGTGGGTCATGGACAAATGGGATTTCTACTTTGAACAAATACTCAAAGTCTCTGTATATACAGACCCATAGCATCTTTTGTTAACACTCTTCCCCAGTCTCCTCCTCCTGACCTACGTTGCCATACTTTTTTTCTCCAAGTCATTTTTTTGCCATCATTATATTATTAAAACAACCACATTTAGGGAAATATCCTGTTGCCATTGATACGTTAGTGAAAAGAAAACTATTGGCTTGAAAAGTTGCAGACTCATTTTTTTATACTTTAGATGTTGTGAAATGGGTTTAAAAATTCAAGTATCTTAGCAATATCTTTCACATATCACTGTTTTAACTAATGCTATTACACAAACACCATTTCAAAACATGTTTCTCTATGTTTTCCCTCAAAAATCCCCTTTATATTCATATTATCATTAAGAAGTCTACAGAAATCAGACTTTTTAAATGATACGGGAACCATAGGCCCTGTGATTATGACTATACAAGAAATTTTTCTTACTTTTTGGGAATGAGCTATGTCAAGTTGAAATTCAATATATGAAGGGAATGAGCTATGTCAAGTTACAACTCAATATATGAAAGAAATCAAGTACTGAAAACATTTATAATGAATTTAAGTGTTAAGTGGCAAAGAACAGTGTCCATTGTTACTAGTATAAGTAGAATGAAGAGGGTTTTTAGTTTTTTTAGTAGGTGTCTCACTCAAAACAATGCTGAAGGTAAAGCAAAGAGCTGATGGATCCTGGGAAGAAGGGCAATGGATGTTGCACAGGCTGTCAAGTTTATTTTTTCATGTTGAAATTATAGGGGATATTTTCATAATCAAGTAGAATATAACTCTTCGTCTCTCAGTAATGAGTGAGACATTACTGTGGAAGATTTGGTGATTATGGTAATAAGCACAGCTGCTTGGATGCATAACACAGGTGTGCATTTAGTGATGCAGATGAACTGCCTCACCTTTGCCTGCAAGGTCCTGCAAGGAGATCCTATCCTCTCTTTAAGGGAATTGAGGAAAAAAGAAAGCCATGCCTCCGTGTTTTCTACAGTCATAAAAGTTCAGCATTTCATGTAGTTCTTTAACAGCACGTGAACTGGATTCAACCTGTCATTTAGTTAGTACTTTCTGTATTCTGAACTAAGATGCTTCATGTTGTTTTACTTATTATATGTCACAAAAACTCTGGTGGACCTATGGTCTCTAGCATTTGTATCATTTTACAGATGAAAATATTCAGGTTCAGAAAGGATAAGTAATTTACACAGGGTCACAGAGATAGTGAGCTACTGAGAAGGTCCAAACTCTGTGTCTGAATCTTGAGTCACAAAGGTGTGGTTTTGCTTGCCTAGCATTCTCCCCCACCTTTTGGGGGGCCAGTCCCTTCCCCATCCCCAGCTCACGTGGTTTGGTCAGGTTGACTGCTGCTTTCCAGGTTAGAATGGGAGCCAGGCAGAGTCTGTTAGGTCATTGTGTCCTCCCAGGCATTGGTCAGGAGTGTCATGTGACAAGCTACAGCCTGTCAGAAAGAATGGCATGGCTTTTACTGGGGAAAACTAAAGACAGTAACTTTTCTCTCTTTTCTGTTGCACTGGAATTTTGAAGACCAAAGTCAGTAATGGCTGGCAACCTCTTGCTATGAAAAGGAGAAACCATGCTGAGAATGGGGCCAACATGATGGAAAGCAGAGATAAAAGATGGAGAGAAGCTAGTCTCAATTATATCTTTTATAATAAAAATGTCCAGACATCTCTGTACCCAGAGAATTCATGGACTTTTCAGGTATATAAGGAAATTAATTTCTTTACCGCCTAAAACCTATTTAATATAGACTCCAATGCCCATGTTTTCTTCTATTGGGTCATGCTGTATTAAATATCAGAGAAGAAACAACCAACGGGAGATAAAAATTATTTAATATAATAATTATATATACTTTTTAATATATTCTCTAGCTTATTTGTAAGGTGATTACTAAAATCATTTTCAAAAAATTTTAGGTAAAAATTTTTTTAAATAATTTTACCATAAGGCAAATTAGTTGAGCATGTTGTAAAATTTTATTGGAAATTTTCCTGTCAATAATCCATTAATAACTTACTGCTAGCCATTGCATTCTGCCTGCCTCCTTTATCATAAGCCAGTGATATGTGACATGAATCAAGAGTATTTTTTAAAACTAAAAAAAGAATTAGCCCATAAATATAAAGCATATTTATGATATTTCTAAGAATCAAATGACACTTGTAATATTTACAATTTCCATAATATGTGACTCTTAAAACATAGACTATACTAAGGCATAAGGGATCTTGTAAATGAGGAGCCAGGATACTAGCTCCTTCTTACTCATTCAATTATGGACAAAGAACACATATCACACACATAGGATGGACTAAGCTAGGCAGTTTTTTGAAAGTCCCAGATTTATCCAGCCTGGGTGACAGAGTGAGACTCCGACTCAAAAAAAAGCCCCAGATTTCAGTGAGCTTTATTTTTGTTAGGTTTTATTTTTTGTCCATGCTATCTGTCCAGGGTGGGTTAGTGGGGACTCTGCTCAGTGTAGTCACTCAGGGATGGAGGCTCCATCAATCTGTAGCTGCATCATCTGGAAAACTTGATTGTCTTACCTGATGGTGCAGAGGAAACCATAAAGCAAACTGCTCACAACTATTGCCAAACACTTAAGCTAGAAGTGACATACATTTCTGTACACAGCCTTCAACAAAAGTAGTCACATGGCTCCAATGTTAACTACAAGGGAAGCTGGAAAATGATGATAAATGCTGTGGAATATTTGGTGAGCAATAACTGTATCTTCTATGGTATCCAAGAGCCAAGAATGAAATGGATTTCATTGTGCTCCTTTGACTAGGTATTAACTCTAAAAGTTTATAGGAATATCTTTTTATTTCTTAGTTAAGATGGACTGCAATAAAGGTCACCATCAATGACTCTGGAGTGTCTATAATTGTATCTGGTAACTTGCACTGGGGGTGATTACACCTTGAGTTTGTTGATCAAATAGCTATACCTTCCTAAGTTGTAAAGGCAAAGTGTGTGAGTATGTCTGTGTGTGTTTGAGGCAATGTTCAATGGGTGCCCATTCTCGGGCTTAAGAGAACCTGGGGGTGCCTGCTTGGTCTGTCTCATCTTAATGGAAATGGAGGAAAGATGGAATATTCAGACTTGAAGAATGAGTCAAAGAATTCTATATTGTAGTTTCACAGAATCCTGGGTGGCAGACTTCTCTTGTTTAAGTAGTCTGAACTCTTTTTTTTTGAGTTGGAGTCTCACTCTGTCACCCAGACTGGAATCCAGTGACATGCTCCCAGCCACCACAGCCTCGACCTGCTGGGCTCTGATGATCCATCCGCCTCGGCCTTCCAAGTAGCTGGAACTACAGGCACGTGCTACCATGCCTGGCCAATTTTTGATTTATTGTAGAGATAAGGGCTCACCAAGTTGCCCAAGTGGGTCTCGAACCCACAGAGCTTAGGCAATCCACTCACCTCAGCCTCCCAAAGAGCTGAGATTACAGGCTGAGCTACCAAGTCTGACTGTAGTCTGAACTCTTAAAACTATTCTGAATTATGTCAGTAGTTTGTAATGGGGTGTTACCACCTCTTGGAGGTGTTTTGGCATTTTTCTGTTGTGTTTTTTGCAGTTTTTAAAATTATTGTTGAAATAATTGGGAGGCACCAATGGTATATAGTAGGTAGGAGTCCTGCCTCACTTGACACTCAAAAGCCACATCTGGCATTCATGTTTATAATAATCTGAGCCTATAAAACCAAAATATGGTTTGCATACAAGCAAAAAAATCGTGGGAATTAACTTATTTATTATGTTTTCAAGAAATACAACGATTGTATAAATGGAAGGAAGGTTTCCCTTTGTTTTGCTCAAAACCTTACCAAAAATTGTTTTCTCTTTCAGAAATTCATGCTGCCTCTGGTGATACTGCTCACAATATTTACATTCATGGTGATTCTCCACACATATGCAAGGGCCTGACAGCATCAGTGTGTTCTTCTAAGGTAGCCATGCTTGTTTCTTTAGATATTTGAATATACATTATTTTAATGTAAATTATCTTTTATGCTAGGATACTATATAGGTTTTAAACTTTTGTTTTTATATTATTAACATTATGTAAAATATAAGGCAGTCAGTACTATCCATGAATTTTATTTTAGAATAATAAAGGACCATTAAAATACCTGTTATGTAAAGGGATTGGGTCTGATAGGGTTGATAGCAATGTGTCAGACTATGTATTAGCCATAACATTTAAAAGCACAGAGTTCAGAGATAAATAGATCTGACCTCAAGGCCAGTTTTAGCATACCACTTCATGCAAACCATTTAACCTCTTTAGATCTTAGTTTCCTCATCTCTAAGATGGGCACACTACCTGTTGCCTTAATTATTTTAGGGACTGAATGAAATACGTGTCTTGGTGTGTGTCTGGCCCTTAGCAAGCAATAAATAAATTATAGCTGTTTTTTCTAAGTTTTTATTACGAATTAAGCTTAAGCTCAACCTAAGACATAGAAGCAAAAACCTCAGAATCTCAGAGATCCTAACTAGCAATGGCTAGCTTCCTTTTTCTGTATTTATCCTGGTGATAGGGGAGTCTATTTCTTCCAATTCTAGCTAAGACTATCAAATCAGCTGTGAGAAGTACAATTTTTGGTGTATCTACATGGAATCCCCAGATTTCATTGTCAGTATCTTTCTGTCTTCTTTTCCTTTAAAAAACAGTCATTTTATGAGCACATGCTATACACCAGCACTGATTGTCACGCTGGTGGATTGGAAGGGGGGCTTTTTGAAAACAAGCTTCTTTGCTCTGGAAATGTGCTTCTCCTACTTTGCTTTAGAGTCTGTACAACAAGGTTCTAATGATTGCATCGATAAAATATGCTTCATAAGATTGGCAGTCTACACTAAATTGTGCCATTCTCTTTGGATCTCTCTTCTCTTTCCTAAGTTTTTAGTTTCATGGTACAGCTGCTCATGGCACACACATTTTCAACTCCTACCCTGGACTCATTCAGACTAGGGACATACAATCTAGACCTCCTTTTCTCCCTGATCACCTGAAACACTATATGGTGGCAAAGGAAATCCTGAAATTTCTACGTCACTACCTGCTTTAATGTTAGAAAGAATCCAATGTAATTTCAATGTCTTTGGAATAACTAAAACTGATCCCTTTCTTGTTTTAATTTCTTCCCCACCCCAAAAGTTGACCAGAACATTAAAGCGTTAAAAAATGAAAAGGAGGAGGAAGATGATTTCTTGAGAGAATTTTGAAGCTCATTTTTCTTTCTATCTGAAAGTTGTTCACCTATAAACTCCCATAAAACTGACAAGATTGAAGTCTGAAATTCTGTCAGATTCACACCCTTGAACACTCACATTAATCAATGTTAAACAAATGGCTGCATTTCACAAACAGTACCCCAATTCTGCTGTCTTTTCCCTGGACAACTGGCAGCAGTGAGTGATCCCTGAGAATCATAGGCATAAAGACGTGATTGAACCCACAGCTGGAATCCCAGTAATTATGAACTTCTCTGTATCCTGGAAAGAGCTTGGGGAAAGAGGGCCTAGATGTCCTTTCACTCTACATTCTGGGCTGTAATTGTATTCCTTCAGAAGAAGTGATGTGCTAATCCAACAAACAGACACTGAACTCCTCCTGCATAACAGATGCTAGGGACACAAGAGTGAAAAACACAACAAACAAAACAAATTCCTGCCTTGGTAGAGCTTATAGTTCAGTGGGAAAAGACAGACAAAAAAAGACTTTAAAAAGTATATTTTATATTTCATTAGAAACTGGTAAGTCTTAGTTGCAAAAGTGTGGAATGATTTTGAGATTGTCAGAGGGTGGGTTGCAGTTTTCATAGAATGCACAGGGTGGGCTTCACTGGGTAGGCTACATTTGACTAGAGACTTGAAGCTGTTGAGACTTCAAATTTTCATCATCTCTGGAGCACAGTGTTCCAGGCAGAGGGAAGCCTCCATGGAAAGGCGAGTTTGAAGAACGGCTCAAGATCTATTGTGGTCAACAAAAATAAATATTGTAAAGGAGAGGCCAGGTAGGTCCCAAGTAGGTCATGGGAGTCAGTTACAATGGTCCTTTGTGGACCATCTTGAGGGTGTTGCTTTTACTTTAAGTGAGATGGGGTGGCATTTCAAGTTTTAGATTAGAGGAGTGACCTGATCTGTATTAAGTTTTAAAAGGATCCCTCTGATTTGAGAATGGCCTTCCTGGGGGGAAAGGGTGGGCCTAGGGTCTCATAGGAGGATTCTGTAATAACTTAAGTAGAAGGAGATGGGGAATTTGAAAAGTGTGAAAATGGGGAGGAGATGAGGAAAAGTTAGTTACTGGACATGTTTTGATGGTAAAGCCAGCAAGATTTCTGGTGATATGGAGATGCGGGTAATAATAGAAAAAGAATCCACAGTTTGAAACATGGAATTCAGAGTCACCTAGACGGGTTGTGAGGCAGGGTAGTAAGTGTAGGTTAGACATAGATAGGTAAATTTATTGTAGGCAATTTTTAGTTTAAAAAATAGGGAAGTGTCTAGACATCTTTTCTGCAGGCCAGACACCTTAAGTGTCTAGACATCTTTTCTGTAGGCCAGACCAGTCTGGAATGTGGACTCCATGTGGACTAGTCAATCTGCTCCACCTTCTGAGCTCATCAAAAGAAAAGCCCATCAAAATGGTGCAGCCCAACCTTCCAGTTAATGGTTTAGCATAATAATTACTAAAAAAAATCTCTCAAGTTCTCTGTTGTAGGTAAAGCCTCAACCCTACCCTTTAGCTTATTAAGGGTGTAGAAATGATAATCAGACCACCTTTTGGTTCATGAATTAGCACAGTCACAAAGTCTAGCAAGCCTCCTGTCAAAGGCAAAATGCATGCCTGGAAAAAAGGCCAACCCCTCACCCATCAGAGCAGCAAATACCTGTAACCTACCCTCTTTGTATGATAATTATTGTGGAAATACATACTTTTTGTCAAAAGAAAAAACATGGGCTTTCTCCAAGAAGCTCAATGCCAAGGCACATTTTTCTGTATCTCGCTTTCTCTCTCCCTAATAAATTCTGTTTTAAAACTGCTGTCTGCTCTGAAATTCCTTTTAGTAGTGAGTCAAAGAAACCACGAGCATTGCACCACACCCCCATCCAACAACACATTTGATAATGTATAGTTTCAAATTATCGGTCAAGTGCATACCCTTTCTGGAATGTATTTGGTTCTGGGTTAAGAATATTCCTTCGACCCCAGGGACTTTCAACTCCTCTTGAACAGTCTCTGAACTAAGAGGCCAACATCAGCACAAAGTGATGTCCACAATAACCAATACAGGATGCAGTTTGTCTGAATTCCACAGGTTTCCATGTGAGACAGACACCCTTAGTTCATGTGAGACATTCATGGTTTCACTCTCAGCTGTCTTTATGACTTCACTTGAGGAGATTTTGTGTTCAATTAAAATATAAATGAAGCCATTCAGTCATTCTGTAAAGAATGTAAGCAAGAAAGGACATTTCCCCTTGATCATTGCTATGGGAAAAATTCACACAGCCCTTGACTCTGCTAGAATCTAGAAAGAATCTAGAAGCTTGTCTACACTCTCATGAGATGACAAAAATGGAAAGGACAGCTCTGTTGCTGCCTGTGTTGGGTTTCTTTACTAGCCTTGACCAAGGCAACGTGGCTTAGATCCATTACCATGAGCAGCAGTAACATCCTAAGAAAGTCTTCTTGTCAGCAACTGGTAAGGAAAGCAAAATATTCTTCTTCTTAATAGTTGTGCTTTGAAGTATTGCAGCTGATTTTACATGGGATGGGAGACTTCTCATTCCTTTTGGAGACAAACATGAAAAAGATCTCCTAAAAATTTCAATTGTAAAGTTTCTATGAAGGCAGAGAATGTGTGTTGGTCAGTCTCATTTCCTCAGCATCTTTCAGAGTGTCTTGAATATAATAGAGCTCAAGAGATATTTGCTAAAGAAATGAATCAAAGGGAAGATGTTCCTAGTGTCCTCCCAAATTTGCTGATTTACTCTGATAAAGTACTGTACAGTTTTGAGGTAAAAGGAAGACTGCTATGAGTTTCAGTGATACAAACACAAAGGCAAAGAGAGCTAATGTTTATTTACCATGAGACCAAAGTGAGGACATTGCTCAAACTGAGGATTATTTCATTTACTCCTCTCACAATTACATTGCAAGTGATATATTACCACTCCCTCTTTTGCAAATGAAGAAAGAGAGACTCTGAAAATTTCAGTCATTTGTTCAAGTCCAGTGTATTAGCTTTTAAATGCTATGCACGCTTCACTGCACCCTGCCCTCAGCAACCTTACAAACTAGGGGAGGCGACACAAGCACAAACAATGAAAATATAAGAGAGAGCCCAAGAAGAGCCATGAGTAGTTCTAGCAACATATCAGAGAAAATCAGAGCACAGGTTATAGAGCCAACATAAATTTGAATCTTTTCTCTGTTACTCACCGACTGTGTAGCCTTGGGGGAAATGATTTACCCTCACCGTGCTTTGATTTTATCCTTTGTGCCATGGGAATGCTTGTAGTACTTCTCTTGTGGGGTTGCTGTGAGAATTTAGTGAGTGCATACACACACACAGTAAGTGGCATGGACATGTTGTTGATGATGATGATGGATGAAGTCCAGGAAATGCTTCCAGGGAGAGATGGCTTTGTAAGGATGGGAGGAATTTGGATTGATAACAATTCAGGGGAGGGTCTCATACAAAGGGACTAGCATGACTAGAGGCATGGAAGCTACAAAACAGCAGAGGCACAACAGGGATAGAGTTAGGGTGGAGTGTAGACCAGAGATTCTCCACAGGGTGGCATGCATAACAGTCTAGGACAGCTGTGTCTAACCAGGGCCCCAGGCCCAAGATACTAACCTAACCCTTTCTGCAGGAAGGTGAGATGGGGGTGGCACTCCTAGTCTCAGGGAGAAAAAGGGCAGGAGATGAGGCAAGAGGGTAGGCTGGGGTCAGATTGTACTCTCCAATGCCAGGATAAGGGGTTAACCCCTGTATCCTGCACATATTTTCTGCCACTGGGGTTCTGATGGTAGGATGCTGTAATCAGAGATGTTCCTCCATGTGAAACAAGGCAGACAATTCCAAAACAACATTATCAATGGCACTCATTATTACCCTGCATAAGAAGTCACGTTGTTTAACCCAAACACTTTTTGCCTCTTACACAGCATATCCCACTGAAAGCAGGGGTAAAGAGAGGGTGGGTGGAAATATGTCATGCAGACCTCACCTGCATGAGGGAAGGCCTGTGGTAATGACCAAAGCTGAGGACGTGCTCACAGCACACATGTCCAGGGGGCTGAGTGCTGGTCAGCATTTCCAGAAGCTGACAATCATTCTTCCTACTATAAGAAGGCAAAATGTTCAGTTTTCAGCAACAAAAGGATTGCTGTACTCTAAGGAGGTCAAATGCTTGATCATTGCAAGTCACTGAGAGTCTACAGATATTGAGGTGATGACCCCTTTCTCAAGGAGTGTGCTTTCTAGCTGAGAAAACAGATGAGGTCTGTGTTTAAAACAAGAGAAGGACACTTTTTCACAAGAGCATTATCAGCATGCACAAATAAGTATTGTACAATGCTTCTAATGCCAGGGAGATGGCAGATAAAGCAGTCAATGGGATTAATCTTGGAAAGCATCCAGGGAGAGGTAAAATATTGGTCCATTTAAATGGGAAACTCAAGGTATGAACATGCCTCCAGGGCCAGTTGGATCCAAGACTCATAAGATGTCACCAGAACTCTGATTTTCCCTCCATTCTGTGCACTGTTCATCTCTGCCTGGTTTCATTTGTCAGCCAACACTTTTTACATGTTATGGGCAAGATGGCTACCAGCTAAGCAGCCTCAGAGGAGTGCTTTTTTGTCCCAATGACAGTATATTGCTCAAGCAAAGAACTCAAATTTGTTCTGCTTCAGTCTCATATACATTCCTGAACCAATCGGTTTGTTGTAAATAGAATGCACTACCACCAATTCTTGGCAGTGAACCCTTCTAGAAGCACATGGAATTATTAAATGGAGGTTCTCAAAAAGAAATACTGCTCAGTGAAAACTAACTAAAAAACCATGAAGAGTATATAGAGCAGAAACCAGCAATTACTCTTCAAATCTTAGACTTTAAGAAACAACGATTGGGCATTTTGAATAAATTTTTTTGTGAAGATAAATATAAGTAATACCAATAACAATTTTAGGCTTTCATTTTCAAATTTTTGTATTTTTAACAACAAAACATTTTTCCTCCTAAAAGATATCTTTCTATGTAAACCCTGAACTATAAAACCAATAAAAGGGAAACAGCTGTGAGAGACTATGAGGTCAGAAATTGCACTCACTTGTTCTCCCCTGTGATATTTTGTCAGCCACAAGTCACTTTTGAGAAACCCTGGGACTATTTAGAGACCTACTGGCATCTGAGACACTTAAATAATTTGTTCAAAGAAAGGCCAGTTCAAACTGAAAATATAAATTACTTCAAGAATTATTGAGAAAACACACTGGGCAGAAGCTTTTTGGTTTACTTAAGTCTCATTTGCCAATTATTGTTTTTTCTGCAATTACTTTTGGGGTCTTTGTCATAAATTCTTTGCCTAGATCAATAACCAGAAAAGTGTTTCCCAGGTTTTCCTCTAGTGTTTTTATGGTTTCAGGTCTTACATTTAAGTATTTAATCTACCTTGAGTTAACCTTTATTTATGGTGAGAGATAAGGGTCCAGTTTTATTCTTCTGCATATGACTTACCAATGTACCCATCCAATTAGGAAAGGGTGTCCTTTTCCAATTGTTTATTCTTTTAAAAATTTTTAATTTTGAAGATGTGGGGTACAATTCAGGGTTAGGTATACAAACGAACATTATGCAGCTACCCTTGTTGATGAGGTATGCCCCTTTCCCTGGCAGTTTCCCACTACTGCCAATCCCACTCCCCCATCCCTCAGCAGTTTCCCACTCCTGTCAATCTCTTTCTAATAGTATTATGATAATTGTTCAAGATCCGCTTATGAGTGAGAGCATGTGGTACTCAGTTCTTTGTTTCTGTGATAGATCACTCAGTATTAAAGACTCCCAGTCCATTCAAGTTGTTGTGAAGTTCATAATTTTTGTCCTTTCTTATGACTGTGTAATGATCTATCATGTATATGTACCACATTTTAAAAATCCAGTCCTCTTTTGATGTAGGCAGGACAGATTGGTTCCTTGATTTTGCTATTGTGAATAATGCTGCAATAAACATGCATATGCAGGTATCTTTTTCATAGAGTGATTTGTGTTCCTCCAGGTATATTCCCAGAGAAGGATTGTGGGATCATATGGAAGGTGAATTTTTAGATCTTTTAGAAATCACCACACTGTTTTCCACAGAGGTTGTACTAGTTTACATTCCCCAAAACAGTGTAGAAGTGTTCCCTTTTCACAGTGTCCTCTCCAGCATTTATTGTTTTTAGAGTTATTGATGATGGCCATCCTGACTAGAGTTAGATGATATCTCAGTGTGATTTTAACTTGCATTTCTTTGATGACTAGTGGGGCTGTATCTGTTGGCTGCTCCTATGTCTTCTTTTGAGAATTGTCTATTCATATCTTTTGCCCATTTTGTATTGGGGCCACTCATTGTTTTTCTTTTCAGCACATTTGAGTTCCTTGTAGATCCTAGATGTTAGGCATTTGTCAGACATACAGTTAGAAAATATTTTTTCCCAGTCTGTGGGCTGTCTCCTGGCTCTTTGGCTTTGCAGAAGCTTGTCAGTTTGCTGAGGTCCCACTTGTCCAACTTATCTCTTATGGCGTGGGCACTTGGAGTTTTGATCAGGAATTGGTTGCCAGTTCCAATTTCTATAAGAGTGTTTCCTACATTTTCTAAGGTTCTTATAGTCTGAAGCTTTATGTTTAGGTCTTTGATCCATTTAGAGTTGATTTTTTGTGTATGGTGATAAGTTAGGGATCTGATTTTAATCTTCTGCATGTGGTCAACTAGTTTTCCTAGCACTACGTACTGAGTAGGTTCTCCTACCTCCAGTGGTTGGTGGTGGAGGCTTTGTTGAAGATTACTTGTTTGAGAAACTGAAGATTTGCTTCTGGAATCTCTATCTTGTTCCATTGGTCTATATGCCTGTTCTTGTATCAATACCAGGCTGTATTGATTACTGGAGACTTATAGTAAAGTTTGAAGTCTGGAAGTGTGATACCTCCCGCTTTTTTTTTTTTTTTTTTTGCTGAGGATTGTTTTGGCTGTTCGTGGTTGTTTATTTTTCCATATGAATTCCTGTATTGTCATTTCTAGGTCTGAGAAGAATGCTTCTGGTAATTTAATGAGTATTGTGTTAAGTCTGTGGATAACCTTGGGTTGGGTGGACTTCTTAACAATGTTCATTCTTCCAATTCATGAGTATGTAATACTTTTCCATTTGTTTGTGTCATCTCTGATTTCTTTGAGCAGTGTTTTACTGTTTTCATTATAAAGGCCTTTCACTTCTTTGGTAAGAAGTCAAGTTTTTTCTCTTTTTTTGTGTGGCTAGTGTGAATGGGATTGTGCTTTTTATTTGGGTTTCTGTTTATTGTTGGTGTGTGTGAATGTGGCTGTCTTTTGCACATTTATTTTATGCCCCAGACTTTGCTAAAGACCTTTGTCAGTGCAAGGAGGTTTTCAACAGATTCTCTTGGGTTTTCAAGGTATAGAGTAATGTTGTCAGCAAAGAGAGATAACTTAACTCACTCTCTTGTTCTTTGTCTCATTGCTGTAGCTAGGGCTTCCAACACTTAGTTAAACAGAAGGAGTGAGAGTGTGCATCCTTGTCTTTTTCTGATTTTTAGGAGAAATGGTTCCAATTTCTGTCTGTTTAGCAGTAAGTGCCTATGAGTTTCTCGTAGATTACTTTCACTATTTTGAGTCATGTTCCATCTTTGCCTAGCTGTTAGAGGGTTTTTATTAAGAAGGAGTGCTGAATTTTAGCAAAGCTTTTCCCACATCTGATATAATCATGTGGTTTTCTTTTTACATCTGTTGATGTATTTAATTATACTTAGGGTCTAGCAGATGTTGAACCAGCCCTGCATCCCGAGAATGAAGCCTACTGATCATGGTTTATGATTTTTGAGATATATTATTGGATCTGTTTTTCTAGAAACTTTTTGAGATTTTTAGCGGATATGTTCCTCAAGGATATTAGCATGTAGCTCTCTCTCTTTTTTTTTTTTGTTTCTTTACCCAGTTTGGATATCAATGTGATGTTAGCTTGCTAACATGATTTTGGGAGAGCTCTATCTTTCTGAATTGCCAGGAATACTTTCAATAGGATTGGTATCAACTCCTCCTTGTATATTTTGTAGAATTCTGCTGGAAAGCTATCTGGTCTAGGGGTTTTTATGGTAGGTAGTTTTATTATGACATAGTAATTTCCTGGATTGTTATTGGTCTATTTAGGGTCTCGATTTCTTCTTGTTTCAACCTGGGGGGGGGTTGTGTGATGTCAGAAAGTCCTCCATTTCATTTAGGTTTTCAAATTTATTTCTATACAAATATATACAGTAGTCTCTGATAATCTTTTGTATTTCTTCAGGGTCAGTTGTGACTTGTTCTTTTGCATTTCTGATTGTGTTTATTTGAACTGTTTCTCCCTTTTCTTGGTCAGTCTAGCTAGAAGCCCATAAATCTCATTTATGGTTTCAAAGAACCAGGTTTTTGTTTCATTGATTTTTTAAAATTGCATTTTTGTCTTCTATTTCCTGAATTTGGGCTTTTATTTTGGTGATCTGGATTCTTCTGCTGAAGTTAGGGTTTTGGTGATCTTGCTTTTCCAGGGTCCTTAGGTGATTTGTTAGGCTTTAACTTGTGATCTTTCCATTTTCTTTTTTATTA
>JAPVLO010002471.1:0-35023 GCA_027257055.1 Cephalopachus bancanus
TAAACAACCATGAATAGCCAAAAGAATCCTTAGCACAAGAAACAAAGCAGGAAGTATCACACTTCCAGACTTCAAACGTTACTATCAGGTTACAGTAATCAAAACAGCCTGGTATTGGTACAAGAACAGGCACACAGACCAATGGAACAGGATAGAGATTCCGGAATCAAAGCCTCAGTTTCTCAACCAACTCATGTTTGACAAAACCTGCAACAACCACTGGGGAGAGGAGAACGCATTCAGTAAATGGTGCTGGGAAAAGACTGACCACATGCAGAAGACTGAAACGGGACCCCTACCTATCACCATACACATTAACTCCAAATGGATCAAAGACCTACACTCAAACTATAAGAATCTTAGAAAACGCAGGAGACACCTTTATGGAAATTGGAACCGGGAACCAATTCCTATTCAGAACCCTAAATGCCCATACCTTAAGAAATAAGATAGACAAGTGGGACCTCATCAAATTAGCGAGCCTCTGCAAAACAAAAGAAACCATCAAAAGAGCATAATCCTCTGAGTATAATCGACATTTGTATACCTAACCCTGAATTGTACCCCACATCTTTAAAAAAACAAAAAGATTTTAAAAAGAAACAAAAATAAAGCAGGATATCGAGTGAGAGTGTGATGGGGAAGGATGGAGTGCTACATTCAATATGGCCTCCAAGGCAGAAGGCAGCTCCCACATTTACCCTAGTCTGGCATTAACTGGGGCACATTTTGCAACATTTGTTTCTATTTTGCCTTATTTTCCTTGGCATAGCTTTTGTGTATCACTCTAGTATCTGTAGTGTCTGCAAGTGTGGGTTTAGCTTTAGATGAAAAGAAACTTAGTGCCTTTCACCACTAATATTTCTGGATAGAAAGTCAGTGAAATAGAACAACAGACATCCTGTAGTATGAGGATGTGGGTCATTTGAGACTGTCATGTACATAAGGTCTTCATCAGAGCCATTACACAGTGAAAGGGCAAATCTTTTCAGATGCTGTATCAGAAATTCAAGTTCGTAGGCCATGCTAGTTTCCTTCCAGCGTGAAGCAAGGTCCTGTCTCCCTTTAAGATCTATCTTATTCCACAGGGTCAAGAGAATGCTCAGTTAAGTCAGGAGAGTCAGCAAGATCTTGTCCACAGAGGAAGTTTTCTGCCATTCATCCTTATTTGGCACGAGCGCCTTTGAGAAAATGGAGCCCGTTGTATCAGAGTGCTTTGTCATACCTTCCTGGGCTCCTGTCTTGCCGATTTGATCCGATGCCTGACGGGGGACCACACCCAGGCCTACAGAAGGCCGTGGACGCCCACAAGGCGGCACGGCAGCCAAGGAAAAGTGGGACAGGAACTCAGATCCGCTCTGAGCCCGAGAGCCCACCCCATTCACCGTTCGAGACTCTCGCGACGCGTAGGGGAGACTCTCCTGTGGCCCGCTTTAGTTGATCTACGGTAGCGAAACTTTTCTTACACAAAATAATAGAATTCCAAGATTCCTATGAACTCCAAGATGAATCTCTAGTACTATGGTACCTTGTTTGGATAATTGCTTAACCAAGGTACAACATTTAACTTGCATGCATACTGTAGGATGAAAAGAGTTGGCAGTCTAGGTCTTCTGAACCTTAGACAGATGCTCAAACAACAAGTCCTTCACTTCAAAGAAGCATGAGTGAGCTTGGTTAAGCTCACAGAACACCTGACTTCCAGTGGAGGGTTAGTGCTAGGTGGGAGCAACCAAGATCTCCTTGAGAAGCAGCTGGCCCGCGGGCGGCACTCTTCACGGTGTGACAGCACTCTGGAAGGGAAGCCTCCAAGCACACCAAATGTTTCTGTAGGCAATTGTTTCGGCACATGAGCCACAGAGGATCTGACCATGGTGCAGCACACATTCACACCAACTAGGAAGACTCCCCTTAAAACAAAAACAAAAACAAACAAAAAAAGAACCGTAGAGTCAAACTTTGTCTTTGAAAAATCCAAACTAAACCTGGCAGCTCTGTATATAATGAGAGAAAATACTCATACGACACACTGAAAACTGAAAGTTAGGAATCCCAAGAATAAAAGAACTTGGTAAAACAATTCTAGCCACAGTGTGGTTATTTTAGCTTCAGTTCCAGCCCTATCACACTTTGCTCAGCAGTTCTGTTCATCATTAGCAAGAGACAGAGCTGGTACTCCCTGGGTTAACAACCTGGTAATTATGCGATGCCCCTTGAGCCTGCCCAGTCCTAATTCTTCTTTTTCTTCTTCTAGGCATCTAATATTTCCAGGTAGAGAGTCAGTGATATAGGACAACACACATCCTGTCGTATGAGAATGTGGGTCATTTGAGACTGTGAACTTGGTAAAAGTTCACAGTCTAGCCTTGATGTATTGTTATTAGTTTACTGCAACCAGTAAATCTCCAATCCGCCACCTGGAGTCACAAAATACTGGTGTCTGGTGCCATCAAGACAAAAGATATCAGTGATTTCTGTTCTCTACATCAACGAATACAACTTCAAACATTCTCCTCAGCCTGAACTCCTCTCCAGGAGCTTCAAATATACCCAGTTGCCCAGCCCTCAAGGCCATATTTGCTTATGAGTGCAGCCCTTTTCTGTCTGTGGAAAGTGGATAATAGATTTTGCTTTCTTTGTGTTGCAATTCTTCACCTCTTTCCCACAGCACCGGCCCATTTTGCCTCAGTTTACCCTCAAAATCATTTTGATTTGATTTTAAGTAGTAAGGAACATAATAGTTCTCTACCAAGAGAAGCAGGGTGCTAATACGAAGTGCACACAGAGACTCTCTGGAAGGAAAGCTGAGAAATGGGTTTCAATAGAAAAAGGAGATTGAGTTACTAAGGGTAAGGATAGGAAAGGAGACTACATTTTGTCAATGGGTAATTCAACAACATAATATATACTTCACAACATTCAGAGATACAAGAAGAGATACAGTAAAATTAAGAGTTCCAGGCAAATGCAAAGAAAAAAAATGTGGTTCTAAACAGAGATCTCATATTGCTAATATTCAAAAAGCTCTCACAAATAAAATACTTAGCAGGTAAGGAGTAAAGGCCAGACATAGGTACACTGTCAAAAGGATAGCAGCCCCTAAGCATATAAAATGAGCTCCATACTTGAGTAAACAAAAGTTTGCTCTCTCATATTTCAACCTGAAGAATGGCAAGAATTAAATGATTCTACTTACTCCTGCTACAATAAATGTATGGACACAAGTTGTGATAGAAAGTAAGTGAATGGCACACAGGGTGCAAAGCAAGGCATGAGCTGGAGGCACTTAGGCCGAGGCAGCACATGAAGCTGAAGTCGAAAAGATGATAAATTTTTTGTGGCATGTTGGGATAAAACCCCACCTGAAAAATACTTACAAATGCCCAAGTTGGCCAACAGCAACACAAGAAACATTGTGACAGGATTAAAGTGAGGAAGTTTAGCAAAGCCAAGAGGCGTGCTGGGCATTTGTCAATGGATGCCTCAATGAAGGACAAAATGGGTGCAGGAAGTGAAATAAAACTGGGCCATGTTTATCTGTCCTGGCCTGTGAATGATCCAATACACAGATTCCCCCGGAGACTAAGAATGAGAAGGGAGTAGAGATTGGACAAGAACTCAGGTATCCAAAACATAAACTCCAGACTATGTCTTAGAAGGAACTAAAGTGATATCCTAAAAAAGGAATGCAGACCAGAACCCTCATCCCTGTAGCTCAAACCTACCATGAAGGAGGGAAGGAAAGCAGGTGCGTGGGTGACAGCGACAGGTCCACTAAAGTCACTCTAGTTCAGTCCGTCATGAACTCTGAACTTTGGATGGGACCTCCTGATCTAGACTTCCTCCACTAAGGGGAGACAAAGTGGTTTCTTCTGGGTCATCTGGCAGTTATCAGACCGATGCTCTATGCCAAAGCCAAATACTTCCGAAGAATTCGACTTGAAGGAACAAGACTTCTTTGCATACACACTGCACAGACCTCGCCCATGGTAGACTGGCACTTCACCCTGGCAGACATCTCTACCCTCATCAGTGAAGTGGCCACCCTGACTCTTCCCCTAGGAGAGAGGTGGATAGTTGAGAACCTGCCCTCCCAGAGTCCTTCATACTGTGGGGACTGAATGTCTGCTCAGGTGTGACAGATGTCCCAGTCTGGCTATCAGAATGTCCCTCTTCTGATTCTCCTGCTGCCACACCTGATCCAGCCTGTTGTTTCCCCTAGACCATGCTCTGGAGAAACTGGTTTCTACCACCGGGTGGCGTAAGCATCAACAGCTAGTCTGAAAACAATGATAACTTTTAGGAGCTCAAAACTTCTAAGCCGTGAAAACTTAGAGTTTATTTTGCCTTTTAGAACTATTGCCAATTTCCCTAGGAGTCGGAAATTTTGAGGAAAGCATGGAGAGTCTGTCATCTGGTTCTCAGTGATCCCACAGCCTGGTTTTTCTTTGTTTGTTTTACCAGGAGGGAGGGAACTACTGCCCAGGCTGGAAGACTCTCGATTAGGATCAAAGCTACAACCAATAAGTAGGAATACTTGGGGCTTGCTTACGTACCTAACTCAATCCAATAATTCCAAGGTTACTTTCACCTGATTTTTCTGGTTATTACAAAGTGGCCAGTAGAATGGACAAAATAACAGATGTGGATCAAGTTCTCTCCAGTGTGCTCCATAGCGCTGCCTCCCGGCTGTTAGGAGGCAGCACCCTGTGCTAAGGTTCCAGAGAATTTCCTGAGACTCAGGAGGAGAATCTCCAGGGGACCCGAGAGGGACAGTCTCAGGCAGTGGATGCTCTCACAAGGGCTTGGCATTCTGGTCTGAGCTTGCTAGGATCTTAAGTCATACGGCTGCCTCTCTTCCCCCACCACTCATTTTCAGAGACAGCACAAAAAGTTCTCAGCTGATTCAGGGCTCCATTCTATTTTGGTCCAGACACCCATAACCTGTTAATGGGCAAAAAGAAGAGTTAAGTACTTAAATGTAAAATGACAGAGTCAAAAAAGACAGGCTACCCCCCTTCAGTTACCTCATTTACTGAGGAAATATGCCTTCATTTTATGCCTAGGCTTACCACGATAGGTAGAAAAGTCCCCCCAAACAGAGAATCACTTAGCTAAAAATGTTGTACTGGTAAAACAAAGCATGTATGAAGATTAGACTGAACCTCCCAGCAGCATATGACTTCTGCCCTACAATTTACATTTTCATGCAATATCAAATGTCTGGCTTTTCATTTATGTTATTATTGACTGAGCGATTCACCTAAAAATTATCAGCTTAATGGCAAACATTTATATCTCACAGTTCCAAATCAAAAAGATTCGAGGCAAAGTTTAGCTAGATGATCCTGTTTGAACGTCTCTCATGAGATCACAGTTAACCTGTGGTCTGGGGATGGACTCTCATTTCAAGGTTCAACTAGTAGGACAGGATCTGTTGTCACTCGTGCCATATCTCACAATGTCCCCTTCCAAGTTCACCCAGTTGAGGTGTAAGTTCCCATTGCCTGTCAAACTGAGGGATTCTCTTTTTGCAGCCATAAGTGGGCTGCCCCAGGGGTTGGCTCATAACATAGCAGCCTGTTTCTCCAATGACATATGCTCATAGCAGAGAAAAAGGGCAATAGAGGGCCCACCAAGACTGAAGCCAGAGCTCCCATAGCCTCATCTTTGAGGTGACGCCTGATCATTTCTTTGTGTATTCACCAAGAAGCAAATCATGACATCTTTAAGGGAAGGGGCTTGCTACAGGCAGGAATGTCACAAAACGAGCATCCCTGAGGCCCATCTCACAGGCTCCCACTGCACATGTGCTCTGCCTTCTCCTGCTCACGGGGTCCCATCACTCATATTGTCTTGCACTTTGCCTTGTGGCTCAATTGCCCTGTGCCACATCTTTGGAGACCACAGAGTTAGTTGACACGGCTATCGAGGGGCACGAAAGCATTCACCGCTGAGAAGGTCCCAATGTAATATAGGTCCTGCTTGGCATAAAGGGGTCTGACAGGAACAGAGATGTGTGCCAGGACTTGTTTCAGCATCATGTTAACATGCAACTTGGAGAACTCCAGTTATTACAACTGAATTGTAAACTGAAGAATGGATCTCACTGTTTAGAGACTAGAGTACTAAAAGCTGAACTCCCCCCTCCGATCCTTCTGGTACCTACACAGCCGCCACTGACCAGCTGGTCTACATGCCCAGACAGGCACCTGTTTCGGGCAGTGGAAGCCCTTCTTGCCTCTTCCTCCTGTTTCGTCCCTTCTGCTGAAAGCTCAGGGTCACAGTTGAAGACATTCACATTGTCGTGAGGCAAGCAAAGGGTGAAAGCGCTGCCCTTCTCTGGCTAGAGCACTTTGGAGTCTATCCCCCAGGCCTGTGAGGAGACTGGGACAGGACTGATCCCATATAGAAATAGACCCCAGCCTGAGGCACCTGGACAAGTAGAATAGCTCTTTGCCAGCCACTAAACACATTCTGCCTGGGCTGTGCTTCCCTGAATAGGTTCTCATTAAAGTAGCAAAATATCAAGGGTAAATACAGAGGATGGCTTTAAGACAAAGGCCTTAAACCTTGACCCCACCTATGACCAAAGCAAAGAATGTCTTCCCTGTGGTCCAAACCATCCGGGACATGAAGTTAGCATGTCAAACTACTTTGGTCAATTTTACACATTATAGGAGTGACAGGAGAGGCACAGAGATCCCCCTACTGTATTTATCATAAAATTGTTCTGAAAGTTTAGACCTTGAAAACGTCCATTTCCTTTACTCATTCCAGGTTGGTGAAAAGAATGGAAGTCTGTCTGTAGGTCTCAGAATAGAACCAATTCTCGTCGCCCCCTGTCTTCTGTCTCACTTGTCAAGCATCTCGTACGTAAAGCTCAGATGTCATTGTGGAGCTCAGTGGGAAAGATCAAGCCTTAGCGAGAAAGCTGTGCTGAGCACGTTCACATGTGAAATCGTGCCAGAGACTAGGAAGGGTAGACAGTCCCACCAGGTCACTGGATTTGGATGGGAACACAACACCAGATCTCCACCAAAAATCTGTTGCCCCTGCTACTGGGAGCAGAGCCAGTAGCCTCCAGCCACCACCTCCTTCAGAGTTGTCCTCTACTCCAAGGCCATGCCCTTCCCCTACCTCATCCATGACTGACCACAGTGGAGGCAGGAAGGCAGTGATCTCAGGCTACCACGGAGCAACCACGAAGGGCCACATGCATGGCGATGCCGGTCAAGGCATTGCTGGGCCCACACCATAGTTACCTGTTCCTGCTTCCCAATCCTCCTTCCTTTCCCGTCTCTTAGACAGAATATCATCTCCAAATACTATATTTCATGCCAAATTTTACTTCCTTCTGTTTCCAAACAATACAACTTGCAAAAGAGCTTTGAGGAATGTGATCTTCTGTGTCTAGAATCCCTGCTCGTCAAAAAACAAAGTCTTCCTTAATGCTCTGAAAAATCCTCAAGTGACATTTTCTACCCTATGCTGGCAACTCTGACTGTGGGTATCTGTACTTCTCCAGTTTCCATAGTCACACGCCAACTCTCTCACTGTTAAGGCACTAGACGCCAATGATCTGACTTCTAGCATGGTCACATGCCCAGGGGATGGCTCTTACCAAGAACATTGTCTGTGTGTCTTGCTTATCCCACTTACCTCACATATGTCTGAATAGCCAAAGTTGTTTCTACCTCCTGGTCTTAGGAGAAAGCACTGCCTCCTGTAAGTCCAATGGTCTAGACAGAGTCCAAGAACTGGCTCTACACGTTCAGGGATGCTAGGGACGATCTACACTCAGAGCCCCCAAACTGGTAGTGGGAAATGAAGGATATTCATCTTCCCACCAGTAGAGTCCTCAGAGAAAGATTACTGAAAATCAGCACTGCTGCATAATCCTTGAGACCTTAAAAAATACAGGCAAACATGAAACATACCTAAGCAGAAAATGTCTTTATTGACCCGAAAAGCAATGGGTCAAATCATAGAAGTCAGTTTTAAACCTATACCAAAGCCTGAGCTTCATTATTTTAGACAGTCATTTGCCTAGGAATTCCATGTATGGTAACATCAACCAGAACCCCAAGGAAAATCGTATCATACAGAAATCTGTAAGACCTGTCTTGAATAGCATCAAACACTACCATTCTATAAAATATTTTACCTTGGGAAACTCCCAGGGGAGGGGGAGGCATACCTCATTGACAAGGGTACCAGCATAATGAACACTTGTATACCAACCCTGAACTATACCCCACGTATTTAAAATTAAAAAAAATATTTTATCATTTCCAGAAGCACCAACAGCCAAATTTGACATGAACCAGAGTACCATAGAGCGATTCCTTATTATATGATATCACTATCCATACATGTGATATGATTGGCAAATATTTCTACAAACAGACACTATACAAATTGCAAATGCATAAAACTGACCCAGTGACCCCTCACAGGAAAATGCAGCTGCATGTGAGAACAAAAGAGGAGGAAGACACACTGCCCTGTGCTCCCTGGTGTCCTAGGGTCCACGTCTCACGATCGTGTCTCTTACGCTGCTGTGCTTCACTCACTGATACTCCTCACACTGAGAAGTGTCGTATGAGCCTACGAGGCCTAGGAAGGCTTGGTTTGACTAAACTGTACAGTAACAAATATGCACAGTAAAAGCATAGAGGACACACTAAGCGATAAACATATTCCTTCTGATGAAGCACTTTTTTCCTATGCACAACAGAACTACGCGAACATGATGGTTCTGGAAATGCACCAGGCTGCTCCAACACAGGCAGTCATGGGAGACCTGCCATCCTCAGTCCCCCGCAGCACCTGCCCACCAGCCTGGAATCCTCTCTCTCCTAAACACACCGAGTCCTTTGCTGTGAGACTACTTGTATGTTTAGCTTAACCTACTCTTCCTACCAAAAACTGCCTGCGCCCAGAGCTTTATTCCACAGACAGAGCTTTTCATTAAACATAATACATTTAATCAAATTTTTATGTGACATAGGAACCTTCAGAATGAAGACCCAAAAACAACGGAAAAACTTTCTATTTTGATGCTTAGGTTCAGTGAAGAACTGTGAGTGAACAAAAAGAATATGATCTACTTGAGTAGACTGAGTGAGGCCACCCAGCAAGACCTGCCTGTCTAGATTCTTTCTGGTCTCCCTGCAGCATTCCCTCCTCTGGGTGTTGGGCAGGATCCCTCAGGAATGAGGGTCTGACGACTTACTATTAGCCTAGGTAGGTCAAGGAGTATCCCTTACACACAGTGGCAAGAGAAGGTGAGAGTCATATTTCTAGGTTTTATAAGCTGGTTGTGGGGAAAAGGGTTTCTAGTTTCTATGACCTGCCTTGGGAAAAAAGAATAGAAACGCAGGAGGTGGTCACAGGGAGAGCTTCTTTCTGAAGCTGCTCCTGGGGCCTTCCATCAGTTAGTTCAAATTCTCAGCAGGCCAAAATACTCGTCTCACTGCAGATCCCTTCACCATGGAAAGTTTTCTAAGATGTTTCTCCCTCAGACTCCAGAAACCCTAAGGCTTTCCGGGGAACAGAATTCTGCTGGAGGACTGAGCACTGCCCTCTCCTGGCCAACACACCCAACATGTCCAACAGCGACTGGACCCGGTTCCCCTTGGGAGCCTCTCTCATTCTCCTCATCCCCACTGCCAAACACACTGGGAGGGATGTGCAGGCAGAGCGTCAGAGACTCTGCTCACAGCCATGTCCTCTGGGCTCAGATTCCTCATCCTGGAGTTCAAAAGCCTCTCCCTGGGAGGAAAGCTCAAATTATTTGCTTGTTTGATCCATCTGGTCAAATAAGCCAGTGAGGGGTCCACAGAAGAGCCGTTCAGCTTTCCAATACAGACTTGCCATCAGGTGGAATTCCAGACTGTGATTCTTTCTACCAATTGGGATAACGTTGGGTTCCAATGCTCAGGAGCCAGACCTCTGGTGGGGCAAGTCCCTGATTGTTCTGAATGGAGAGACAAACCCTTCCTTCCCCAAAAGACAAAGTGGCAAGTGATACTTTTACCAAGGCCAAGGCTTGAAGTCTTACATCCTTGCCTGACCCACAATACAATAGTTGACAAATTTTGAAGGATAATATACAATGTGCCACCCAGGTAACTTCAATGGTTCAACCTTCCACGTCCTGAAACTCCAAACAAGTGTAGTTAGGGGGCCAGATCCCTCCATCACTCAGAATCATAGGTCTGCCTGTGCCCCAGAACTTAGGACACAGAAGTTTCCAGCTCTGGATACAGATTGGCACACAGACAAGGAGCTACAAGAAGGACTTTTGCATGTCCTTCAAGTCCAAGTGTATTTGTGCATACTTCTTGTAGAGTTCCTCTTAGCCTGGGAACCTTTTCATTCTTGGCAGATTAGGAAGAGAATCCTTCATGCTCAACTCAATACAGGGAGTCTTCAAAACAAGTAATATCCAAGGTCTAACACCACTATCGACTTCAATCCCATCCTAATGCCAAAAACCCTAAGAGAAAGTCTTATCCTACTTTGTCCAAAAGGAAGAGGACCTGAAGTCAGGAAATACCAACTCAGCAATATTCCATTTCTACCAACACTTTTAGCTTAATATAGACAGATATCATCTCTCCCTCATTGTCTTGACTTCTGGCTCATTGGCTTTGAAAGCAGGCCCAGGCATTACTGACCAATACCAGGAATACCCTGGGGCCATCCTGCTTTCAAGTCTTGCCAGAAAATGAGACCCAAACATTATTTCAAAGGTGTCCTTGTATTGCCCCTTTATTGAAGGGCCAAGACACCAAGGCCAGGTATATTCCTGAATCACAAGGTCACATTCTTTAAGAGTTTAAGCCTTTACCAGCAAAAGTAATACTGTTTGGAGACTGGAAAAAAGACACAATTATGGTCCAAATGAGAGCTGTGGACTCTGTTTCCAATTCCAAAACATCTTGGTTATAGCAGCGATGGAAATATGCCTTCCAGGTCCCCATCTTCAGAAAAGCAGACCTACCTGAAAAATCATCGATTCACTAGGGGTTCAAACACATTAGGATGATGGTTTGAGTCACACCCTCATGTAAGCAACAACTCTCAGCTGAGGTGACAGCTGAGGACAAAGGAAATTTAGGGGATAGTGCAGGAGGCAGAGGATGAGTATCAGTTGTGACCCAAGATCGTCTTTGGCCACAGGAGAGGCATTTTTGTCCCACTGGCATCCTCTTCAGTTTCAGTAAGAGAGGATTATGGACATGGAGTCCCAGCTCCAGGGGCCTGTGTAGAAAGGTAGATTTGTGTACAAGGGTCAACTGTGTGTCCATTAAACAACATACTTTCCGACCGGTGCTTGAGTAAAGCTGGGATGCTTAGGCAGCCCTGTTAGAACACCTGGAACTCCAGACTGGCAGTTTGGGCTCTGGGTACTTGCCACCTGACTTTGCCAAAACACTTACTATTGCACCTCAGTCTAAGACACTTCCTACCTAACAATTCTTCCCTTTCCTTAACAAAGTCAGATGTGCATTGTGGTCTGATCCTCTTCCAAGGCTCCGACAGTTCCATGCTCAATTTCCTTCACAGGACATTGTTCTCATCCTCAAAACTCTGAAACATTTAATCCCACCTTGATATCCGCATGTAAAAGGACACAAGACAGCAGTAGGAAATATTTTGGTTTCAACTAAAATGGAAGTCCTCGAATAAATTCAGGTGTCAAAGCAAGGTTGCCTGCACCTTTATAGACACACCCTAGGCAACTGCATTCAAAGGAGAATGAGCACACACCAACATCAGGAAGATGACTAGGCCTATTCCTGCACTGTCTTTACAGGATGGATGTTAACTCTGTTTCATATGGATGTCATATCTAAAGTATATGGCCCCTCCCTTCTACAAGTTACTCCCTACCTACCTTATAAGAATTGCCAGGTTACCACATCTCATTTTCTCTGGGTCAATTATTTTGGCTTCCTGAGTTCTGGTCCTCTCTTCTTCCACTGTAAGCACTATCTTTGTACTCTTGACCCAAGTGAACATGTGAGTTTCCTGGGAGTATCTGCTTATGGCTCCCACTGATGCCTCAAGAAGAGGGTCATCCACAGGCATCCAACACTGAAATGGTCAGAGCAGCCCACACTGACCAATGAGCCCAGAGTTCACATTTGTTCTGACTGGAGGCTTCCTGAATCCAGAGAGACTGGGACTCAGGCAACTCCACCAAGTCTCACACAAGGTCTGGTGCTTCCTCATGATACCATTCAGCATGCTGTTTCCAGTTCATTTAAAGCTTCTACCAAACATTGCTAGCTGACTTCTGTTCTTTCCTGAAAATAGACTGAAACTACAACAGTAGCAAGAAGAATTTCTTTGAGGAAAAAGTGATTTTCACATTGGTGCCAGTTAAAGCGGAAACTGAGAAAACAACACCAAACAGAAGTAAGGGTTTCTTCAAACACAAATGCCACACTAAAGAAGCCTGGGAAGAATTAAACCTGCCAAAAACTGAGTTGTAAAACAAACAAATCCTTCCTTTGCCCACTATCGTGTCCTCTTATTAACAGCTGAAGTCAATACATCACAGTACTGCACAACTGGTGACCAATTTTACTTTGTACCAATAATCAGAAAATAGGCTTTTTGAGCCTCCATGAATATGCTTACACAAAACAAAAAACACATGAGGAACATGGTAAAGGTGTGAGGGTTATTCTGAAACATCACAGAGAGCCAAATGGCAGTCATATTTGATTGGCCGTGATCAAGACAGAAAGGCTTCAAGAAAGTCAGCGGGAGGATGAGACCGATACATTTTAAGTGATCACATCGGCTCCAGTGGCCACATTGGTATGATGGACAAGAACAGCTATGAGAACTGTTCACTCTAAGGCTACAAAATCACATTTTATTCCTTCTAATGCTGAAGACTTCTTATGCTGCCAGCCTCTGGTGTCAGGTGGTGGCATGGGGCTTATGGCAAATTCTTCCTCACAAATGCAAGGGCTGGGTTTGCCTGCAGTTTCATGCAGGTCAGGTCAGGGTGCCTAACACTCCTAGGAAGATCACTGTTCGCTTCCTGATTTCAGGCTGTATTTTCCCATTCCCAGAAGTGGCACTTAATGTTATGCCCCGAACATGCTGTGAAGATGAAGATATTAATGACAACAGAGGAGGAAAGCAGTCTGGTTTGAACACACCACAGGAGACCAGATTATACCAACCAGCACATCCTTAGGCTAAAATGCATGAGCTTGAGCTGATGGCAATTAAGAAGCAGGTACAAGGAAAGCTCACACATTTGGTAAAGCTCATAAAATAAGCTTTACCAAGTAGCGTTTATCCACCATATGCTTACCCTTCCACAATTTGTCGCCCCTGGAGACTCAACATCTTCTTCCCTAACTTTCCACTCTGGACTTCTATTTTGTTTGCTATACATAATCCAGAAAACCCTGATACTTCTTCCGGCTTCTATAGCCTAAATTCCTTTCATGCTCATGTGCGTGAATTATAGGGTATTCAATGTTCTGAATGGAGGCCAGCAGGACCACTACACTCGCAGCTCCTCAGACATACACTGCAATATGAGACTAAGACCTCTGGACATCAGTAATGTTAAACAGATACCTAAACCAAACTTACTCTCTCCACACATAGCTTTCTGAGTGTCTTCCTATTTGACTTGCCCCCTTTTTTCTCCCTCTTTAGTAAAATTGGTCCACAGGGGTATAATTTTCCTCTGCTCATCCCTAAATCGGTGCACATTTAAGATATAACCCATTGTATTAAAAGTGCTTTATCATATATTCTTTTGCCCCTTAACTATCTTGTAGTCATACCTGACTGAGGGATCAGTGACCAGGTTCACAGAAGGAAAAGGACTCCCACAAAGTAACATAGCAGTTAAGTAAAATGGGACCCGAACTCGGATCTACTGTAAGTCCAACTATCTACACCATTCAGTTTTGAGCTGTCCAATGACAAGCAGAGACTTTCTATTTTCTACAGATTCAGTGTATCTGTAATAGTGACACATTTCTTACATGAAATAACAGAACTCTAAAATTTATATTTATGTATTTATTTATATTTATATATATTTTTAAGAAAATTGGTTTAAATATAGAAACTGTATATCTGACAAAGGTCTAACATATAGGATCTACAAGAAACTCAAATGTGCCGAAAGGAAAAAAACAAGCAGCCAATTTTAAAAGTAGGCAAAAGACATGAATATACACTTCTCAAAAGAAGATATGCGGGTAACCAACAGACACATGAAAAAGTGCTCAGCCTCACTCATCAACAGAGAAATGCAAATCAAAGCCACATTGAGATACCACCTAACCCCTGCAAGAATGGCTATCATTAATAAAACAAACAACAACAGATGCCAGAGAGGATGTGGAAAAAAAGGAACGCTTCTACACTGCTGGTGGGAATGCAGACTAGTACAACCTCTTTGGAAGACAGTGTGGCAATTTCTGAAAGAACTAGAAATTGACCTTACATATGACCCAGCAATTCCCCAATTGGGAATATACCAGGAGGAATTCAAATTATTCTATGAAAAAGACACCTGCACACGTATGTTTGTTGCAGCTCTATTCACAGTAGCAAAAACATGGAACCAACTATGTTGCCCATCAAAGCTGGACTGGATTAAAAAAACTGTGGTACATATACACAATGGAATATTATGCAGTCATAAAGAAGGACAAATATATGGACTTTGCAGCAAATTGGATGGATTTGGAGTCAACCATACTCAGTGATTTATCACAGAAACAAAGAACTGAGTTCCATATGTTCTCACTCATAAGGTGATCTTGAACAAATATAATGCTATAAGAAAGTGACTGACAGTAGCAGAAAACGTCAGGGGAAGGGAGTGGGGCTGGCAGTTGAGGGAAACTGCTAGGGGAGGGAGGGGCATACCTCATCAACAAGGGTACCTACCTGATCAATGTTTGTATATCTAACCCTGAGTTGCACCCCACATCTTTATAATAAAGAAATGAACTATTAAAAAATAAATAAAATAAATATAGAAACACAGAGATAGGCTGAAAGTAAGCGGTTCCTAATTCCAACAGCTAGGCTACAGCTGAACTGGTGTCTGCAGATTGTGTCTGCTAACAGAACAAATAATTGTGTATTCAGTCAATGTGATGCGATCTACACTAACAGAATGCCCAACTCAGTATTACAGGATCACGCAGAGCCATGAAAGGAAAGACAAATGTCACTTCTATGCATGTCCCCAGAATGAGTAAGACCTTTGGAGGTGTACCCGGGACTGGGAAGCCCAGCTTTGACTCATGCTAGGGGCACAGACCACATCTGCATGTTGGACACACATGTTGGCCCTGGGCCAGTCACCCCTTCCAGGCTGTCTCTTCCCTGATCCGTGGTTCTAGCCCCTGCAAGTCTCCCACATGGAGAACATGCCTTGGGCATGTTCAAGGACAAGCCTGCACTCAGGACAATTTTTAGGGGACTCAGGGAGAAAAATGCAGGATCTTGGCCACATCAGGGGAATGAAAGCATCATTTTCATTACCCAAATCGACCATTGAAACAACTTCTTCCTTTTGCAGGTCATGCCCTTCCTCTTCCACACCATTACACAAATACCTTTCAATTCTAATCTACCATTTCAGAGACAGATGCCAGGCAAGAGCTGGTGACTCCTGGCTGGCTGTTTCATGGGCTCCTCTGTCTGGGAAAACCTTCTGGGCCTGAGATGGGAGCGGGGTCAGCCCCAGCATTGCCTGATCATCCAGCAGAAGTACAAGGGGGTTTCTGGAAGGTCATGTGGTGACCTAGCACTGCTAAGGACTGGTTCTTCAGGACAGAAGTGTTGCCTTTCTGGAAGCCCCTGCTAAAACCCTGGAGACATGTCAATGTGCAGTGAAGGGGTTGAGTTGTAGAACCAAACCGAAGGGGGGTTGCTATGAAATGGGATGTGAGGGTCATATTTCAATGAGTTGATCACTGATGGCATTGCATCAGTGCAAACCCAGTGGACAGCAGGATGCTGGGGTGCTCTTTCCTGCTCCGGGCCTGGTGAAAGCATGGACCCTACCAACATTTCTCCTTCCCGAGGATGGAGTACGAACAGTCTCAGTCACCTTTAAGGTCATTCTCTCACTCAAAGGTCGCGTTCCTCCATGTCTTCCTGAGGGGGCAACCATAGCTTAATGACCAATTCTGAGATGCCATTTGGGAAAAAAGCAAAACTTGTATTTACAAGACTATTACAGATGCATCACTGTCATGAGTAACATCTGTGAAGCTGCAAAACAGCTGAGGGCTTCCCACCACTCTCCTTTCTCCACTCATGACAGAAGGATTCATCGCCGAAACTCCTGAATGGGGTCGTCATGACCTCATACAGTGGAGACTAAGAAGTAGATTGTAGCCGGGCTCGGTGGTTCAGCCTATAATCCCGCACTTTGGGAGGCCGAGGTGAGTGAATTGCCTGAGCCTGCAGGTTTGAGACCCACCTGGGCAACTTGGTGAGACCTCATCTCTGCAATAAACCAAAAAATTAGCTAGGCGTGGTAGTGTGTACCTGTATTTCCAGCTACTTGGAAGGATGAGGCGGAAGGATCACCGGAGCCCAGCAGGTCGAGGCTGCGGTGGCCAGGAGCAGCCACTGCACTCCAGTCTGGGCGACAGAGTGAGACGCCAACACACAAAAAAAAAAAAAAGAATAATCTTGTTTTATATGTAGCTTGATCGCAAGCTACCTCACTTTCTTTTTGGAAGTAGTTTATAAGCTATGAGTATTAAGATTTAAAAATGTTTGAAATATTATAATACTGAATTCAAATGCATTTCATCTTTAAGGAAAAAATACACCAACAATCCACAACCATGAAATTCAATTTAAAAGAGACTCTCTCCCCTGCCTCTCCAAAATAAGTGATGGTTTGAAAAGTGTTTGTGCTGTAGCTGTAAACAGCGTCCAGTAGGGAAGAGTGAGACTTTTCACTGGCTTGTGAGTCATGCCTGGCCATGAAAAGTCTACAGATCACTAATATTGAATTTGTAAAGTATTATTAGCCCCATCTTGATTTGTAAAATAATAATTACCAGACTATTTACATATGTACACATTTTTCATCCAAAAAAAGAATGTTAAAATTTTGTCAATAATGCAGAAATAGATATTCAGTTTAAATGAAAATTATAAAAATAATTATAATGATAAATCATTAGACTTACATTTTTCCATTCCATTCCACAACCTTTGTAAAGTTAAGGTAACTGTCTTCTCCAGTTAGAAACAGACAGTCTCCATCATTAGTCCCATTTTTCTGAAAATAAGTGAATACGATCATTTAAAGGGTGACAGTTAGGTTTATGACAGCTTGGCTAAGCTATAGTGTCCAGTGGTTTGGCCAAACACTAGCCCAGATGTTGCTGTGCAGGTATTTTGTAGATGTCATTAACCTCTACAACCAGTTAACCTTAAAGGATATTACCCTCGTTAAAATGACTGAATGGGCTTGAAAGCAAAAGACTGAGGTTTCCTGGAGAAGACGAAATTCTCCTCAAGGTTGCAACAGAAATGCTGCCTGAGTTTCCGGCCCGTGGCCTGTCCTTCAGACTTCAAACTCAAGACCACACATAAACACGTGCCTACCTTTTCAGCCTTCTGGCCAGCCCTGTATGTTTCAGACTTGCCAGCCCCCTCAATTACATAAGTCAACTCCATAATATTAGTCTCTCTCCTCTCTCTCTTTCCATATGTTTAATAATCCTCTTGATTCCATTTCTCTGGAGAACCTTCACCGATACAGTTCTATCAAGTGTAATACTCACGAAACTATCCTACTTGGGCCTAACTGCTATTTGAGGATGAACCAGGTCTAGGAAACAATGACTATTTTGATAAATGCTATATTAATCATATTATTACTTTATGGTTTTAAAAAGCAGGAGCTCGATTTTAAAATGGGCAAAGAATTTGAAGAGACATTTCTTCACATAAAATATACAAATGGCCAGAAAACACATGAAAAGATGTTCAACATCCTTGGTTATTTGGGGAAGGCAAAGCCACAAGGAGACACCACTTCACACACACTAGGATGATGATTCTAAATAGGAAAATAAAAAGTGTTGGTGAGAATGTAGAGGCATTGGAGCCTTTATACACGGCGAGCGAAAATGTCAAATGTTACATTACAGCCCCTGTAGAAAACAGTTGGCAGTTCCTTAAAAATTTAGACAGAATTCATAGTACTCCAAATCTCCACACCTATGTACATATCCAAGAGAATTCCAGTGCAGGTATATGTTCAATGTTCACACAAAAAACTGCACACAATGTTCCCAGTAATCCTGGTCATAGCAGCTTGGAAGTGGACAAAACCCAAATGCCCATCAACTAATAAAAAGATAAACAATGGAATATTCGTCATAAAAAGGTTGACCCATCATGGGGGTACATACCTATAATCTCAGCTGCTCAGGAGGCTGAAATGGGAGAATTGCTTGAGGCTAGGAGATTGGGGTCAGGGCTACAAAGGCTGGGCAACACAGAACACCCTGTCTTTAAAAAAAATGTTTAAACTAGCAGGGTATGGGATCACACACCTGGAGTCCCAGTTGCTCTGGAGGTGGAAGGATCACTTGAGCCCAGGAGTTCGAGGCTGCAGTGAGCTATGACATTATCACTGCACTATAAAAAGGAATGAGTGCTAACACACACTAAAACATGGAGGAACCCTGGAAACATGAAGCTCAATTTAAAACCCAGACGCAGAAGTCACAATGTGGGATTCTATTTCTATGAAATCTCCAAAATCGGCCAATCCAGAGAGACAGAAGGCAGATTAATGACCGCTAGGGGCTGTGGGGAGGGGAACAGAAGTGACTGCCAAGAAGGTATGCAGTTTCCTTTTGGGATAATGAAAACGTTCTGGAATTAGAAGCAATGAGTGCACAACCTTGTGAATATACTAACAATGACTGAACTGTACATTATAAAATGGTAAGTTTTATGGAAATGTATTTCAATAATAACAAATTTAAAAGCCTAAGTCCAGGGCCAGGATACCAATTACACAAGAATAGCTGCCCTAGAAGAAAGTGGTGTGTTATTTTTAGTTGGGGTCTCACTCTGCTGCCCAGGCTGGAGTGCAGTGGCACAATCATGGCTCAACCTCGCAGGCTCAGGCGATTTTCCTGCCTCAGCCTTCCAATGAACAGCTGTAATGACAGGTTCCCGCTACCACACCTGGCTAACTTTTTAAATTTTTTTGTGGAGACAAGGTCTCACTATGTTGCTCAGACTGGCCTCGAACTCCTGGCCTCAAGTGATCCTTCTGCCTCGGCCTACCAAAGACCTGGGATGATAGGTATGAGCTACCATACCCAGAATAATATAGACCTATATTCAAATAAGGTTTCCTCGGTTGCATATTCTCTTCAAGTTAATTTCTTACGAGCACATATAGATATGATACATTCCTACAAATTCTTTATTTGGGATGTGGTTGTAACTTCTGAGAAAGAGCATAGGTACAAGTTCTTCTATAATAACAAAGTAGAAGGGGTGAACAAGTATTGAGTATTTATAATATTCCCTAGCACCGGCCTAAAATTTTGGCATAAATTGTCTCATGAAATCCTCACAACAACATATGATAATATGGCTATGAGTCTAGTGAGGTCAATGAAGTAAAAACAACAAAAAATGAGTTATACAATTAATTATTTCAACAATACTTAAGATATTAGGAACAGGAAACACTTGGCTGATGGACTGATGGCACTGAGACCAAAAAGGCCTTTAAGAAACCTTTGTACCTCTCAGTAGGAGGTTCTCCTGAAATTACTTATAGAAGGGAGTGCGGGTCATAGCTTAAAAAGAAATCTGTGCTTCCTCTGGACCTGTGAGACGGGACCTTTCTGGGAATACTTACCTGGTCCACTCCCCAGAGTGAAGCATTTAGAGTGGTGAGACCCTACTTTTAGGATTCCTTGCATAGATAATGTTTAAAAACTTGCTTATAATTTTGTTTCAACAACTTCTAAGCTCTGTACACCCTAAAAGGCCTGGGGGCAGAATTACCAGTTTGCTGTAGAGGAACTGGGATGCCATAGTATCACATGATGAGGGTGAGACAGGCAGGCCCGGAAAACAGTTACACACTGAAACTTGGGCACACTCATCACAGGCTCAGAGCTCACCCCCAATCGAACATTTTCTTCCTGAGGTGAATTTGGGGTTTTACCAACTTCCCAACTATTCGTTTCACTGAAGTGTTTTTTCCTTCTCAAAAAACACTGCCTTGTTTTCCACATACTCTCCAAGACATCTGACCTCGGAGACTGTCTTCTCGAAGAAACCCAAAGTTAAAACGAAGTTCGGCTTGCGGTGCCCCCCCTACTGTCAGCTGAACAAAGAGGTTCTGAAAAGAAAAATAAAAACTTACCCCACAGAACAGGCCAAAGTTGGGATTGACCTCAGATCTGAAGAACTGGACGAGGGACAAGATCTCATCTCTGCAGCCCCAGAGCCACTCAGGCACCGTGTGAGTCACCAAGAGCTTCTGCTCGCAGGCTTGTAGCCTGGTCTTGATGACCTCCCTGAGGAACTGGACCCGGGCCCACTCCATGACGGTCTGAGAAGCAGAGGGAAATTAGGACAGCGCAGTCGGCATCCCCTCGAAAGCGCCCCGCCCACTCTCTCCTGACAAAACAGACTGCACCAGGATGAAATCAAAGACCGGGATTAAATCACTGAACGGTCAGGAAGGAGCTCATCTCTGATTATGTAGGGAAGAACAAGACCCTTCAGTGACTGTCCTTTCTCAGCAGTTCATTGTGTATGTGTAACCCCGGCAGACCTGCTTGCAGGCTCTGAGTTATTCAGACACCGCAGAAAGGGGAAAGCTCCTGTAAATGGCATCTTTGGCCCTGACCCCCACCTTCATCCTGAGTGGCCTGAGGCTGGCATGCCTTAGAACCCTGGGCCACTAGGCAGCAGGCAGGGCCAGATCTGGGGTCTAATGCTGTAGAGGTCCTGGCCACCATCAGGGCCCAGCTGCTATGATGTGATCACCTGAGAGTTAGGGCAGGTGCCGTAGAAGGAGCTGGCAGAGGAGAATGAAGCTTCCTGAGTCTCAGTCTAGCTTCGACGTGGGTGATGTGGCAACGTCAGGAGGACCTGCCATTAAACCGGAGCCCAAGGAGTCATGGAGGCTGTGATCAAGGACCTGGCGTGTTGGTTTCTATTTGCAAAGGAGGTGGGGGTGTCCATTTATATATTTCGAGAATATAAAATCCAAGATAGAAATCTACACTAAGAAGAGGTATGTAAATTCCAGTGCTAAAAATTCTGAACTAAAACAAGAAGCAAGTAAATGTTTTTAAAAAATGATTAGCTACCTAAACATTCTTGGGGCAGTTTATTTGCACAAGTGCTGATCCTGAACACCCAGGAAGAAACTGTGAAAACACACCCTAGAATTTGTATCTTGTCACCATTTTAAAAGACCTTGTTTGACAGACCTTAGAAAACAGTCCAAGATGAACTTTAAAGAAAAGAAGGGGGGGAAAGGTATTTTTCTTCAAAAATGTGTATATTCTAAACATAACTTAATAGCTCCTAAATATAAAACCATAATAGCACTAACCTGGCTTCCTAAAGACACAGTAATGACACTCAAATGTCCACTCACCAATGTTCTGGTCAAGTCCACTTCAGGGTCCCCAACAGACTGGTTCCGCTCAAATACATAAGCCTTGTTGCTAACAGCAGGGACTGTTGTCCCATTATCTCCACACTGAACATTTGCTTTGTTTCTTAGTTCCCTATAAAGAAGAAAGCGTTTTCATTTGATAATAGGCATACACGAATAAGCAAGACTTTTCTTTTCTTTCAGCATCTAGGTTGCATTCCCAATGTAACACTGCCTAGAGAGAGACTACAGATACGAAACCCCTAAAAACCAGAGATTTAAGCTGTAATATGGGCAGGGAATGAGGCCTGGGACAGTGTCGTCTCAAAAAAACTGTTGTTTTCATTCTTTTCCCCCATAACTGGGGAAGTACAATGGTCAAAGGTCACCTTGACCAGGAAATCAAAGTCAATAGACTCTTTCCTGGGTTATGGTTTGGTCCGGACATAGTTGCAAAATTTTCAATTCAGTTTGAGTTTCCATTTTTAAAGACTGATGCCTAAGACTGAGTAAATTAGAGGAGTTTGCTCCCATTTCCGACATGCAGTTGAGTCTGTGGTGTGAGTGTCCAGACGAGGCGTTTAGGAGGCTCTCTGGAAGTGCCCGGTGCCAGGGTGAGTGTGTGTGAGGACTCTCCATGTAAGGGGCACCAAAACGGACAATAGGTCATGATGAACATTTTGAGGCATCATTTCCTAAGATTAAAACTAGTATCAAACATTCATGATGAATAAAATATGAACATTTAAAATAAAAGCAGTATCTGATCTTTTCTTCGATCTTCAAACACCTTACACTAGTTATGACCCCACCCCGTGTTGGGAGCCGGCCACGGAGGCCCACTGAGCGTTAGGGATCAGGAAGGACCGTTGACCCCGAGACCGCTAGGATGCGTTCGGGATCTACTGACCCCATTTCCTCCCCCTTTCTACTCAGCACTAACCAGATTAAGCTCCTGTGAGCTCAAAACATAAAAACTCTGAGACCGGGACGAACACAAGCTAACTTTAGAAGCTCATTGCTCCCATTCTTCCACAAACTGCAGTTTTGGCTTTCACACAACTTACAATTCAAACTCGGGTCACATCTAAGAGCCTTAGTATTGGTCACAGACTTCTGGGTCATGATCTTAGGATTTATTGAAGTTGAATAAGGTGTAAATTGTAGAATATAATTTTAGAAGACAGTCATTTTGTTGAAAGAATGCAGCTGGGTTACTTGCAGGTAGCCCACTGTGAACTTTGGACTGGGTCGTATTCCAAACTTTCTGGGATGGGCCACTTTAGTTTGTAAAGTAAGTACTTAAATCTCTATAGAATTGTTTAACTTAGTATTAGTATGAAAAGGGTTTATAGGCAATATGAAAAGGGTTTATAGGCAGTAGGAAAAGGGTTTAAAGGCAGTACGAAAAGGGTTTAAAGGTAGTCATGGATTAAGGTTTCATGGATTAGGTTGAACATCTGTTATGGGATTATACCTGAAAGAACATCTGATGGGTGGGGAACACCCCTCACACACCTGACTGTGTATAAAAGACCCGTTGTAATTCCCAATAAACGGCTTCTGCATTAGACAGGAGTCCAGTCTCTCTCTCTCTCTCTCTCTCTCTCTCTCTCTCTCTCTCTCTCTCTCTCTCTCTCTCTCTCTCTCTCTCTCTCTCTTTCTCTCTTTCTTCATCCCCCCAATCGCCAACGCCATCTCCACCTTTGGGGTAACCTGAACCTGGCTGGAGCTGGACTCCGGCAACCTGGGGCATAGTAAATCCCAGTGTCTACTCCTTCTCTCCCTCTGCTCACCCAGCCTTCCAATACCAACTAGGGTAATTCTGTCTAACATGGCAGCCACTAGTCACATGTGACCTTGGAGCACTTGAACTACGGTGGACCGAAAATGTAAGTAAGTATAAAATATACCACAGGATCTAAAAATAGTTCCAAATAAAGAAAGAAGTAAGATATCTTTTTACCTTTTTATACTGATTCCATGTTGAAACGATGCTATTTTAGATATAACGAGTAAAATAAATTATTAAAATCAATTTCATGTTTCTTTTTTTGGGGGGGGTGGAGTCTCACTCCTTCACCCAGGCTAGAGTGCAGTGGCACGCACACTCATGGCCATCCCAGTGTCGACCTACTGGGCTCTAGCGATCCTTTTGCATCAGCCTTTCTAGTAGCTGGAACTACAGATGCGTGCTGCCATGTCTAGCTAAATTTTTGTTATATTGCAGAGACGAAGTCTTGCCAAGTTGTCTAGGCTGGTCTCGAACCTGCGGGTTCAGGCAATCCACTTGCCTTGGCCTCCTACAGTGCTGGGATTGCAGGCTGAGCCACTGAGCCTGGCCTGTTTCTTTTTTTTTAATGTGGCTACTAGAAAATCTTAAATTACATACATGGTTCATGTAGTGTTTCTATTGGATGGAGCCAACCTGAGCACTTATACATCAGATGAAGGATAGAAAGGCACTAGGCAGCGGGACACCCTCCACCTCCTCTGAAGCCTTTCCCAACCACAGCAGCACGTGGGGATTTTGCTCACCCTGCTGTCTGTATATGTCTCTGGCAATCAGGTATAAACAGCTGAGTGCCGGCATCTAGATTGTGAAGCAGTTTTCATGAAGTTCCAGGTAGACTGCAAGTGAGTTAAAAGGCAGACACTCATATGGAACGATGCTCCTCAGCTGATGGTGAGATTACATCCCCTTAAGCCCACTGTAAGTTGCAAATATCATAACAATTCAATTTAGGATCGTTTCAATGTACACTGGGTTCATCTGGATGAAACTCTATGGTCAGTCCAGGAGCATGCTGGATGCCCGTCACTTTTGTACCATCTTAAAGTCGAAAAATTGTAAGTTGACCCATCTTAAGTCACTGAACGTCTGTATATTATACTTCTTTATACCTCTCAAATTATCTGTAAATTTTATTTTTTTATTTTTTTATTTTTTTTGAGTTGGAGTCTCACTCTGTCACCCAGACTGGAGTGCAGTGGCCGCTCCCGGCCACCGCAGCCTTGACCTGCTGGACTCTGGCGGTCCTTCCGCCTCAGCCTTCCAAGTAGCCAGAATTACAGGCATGTGCTACCACGCCCAGCTGATTTTTTGATTTATTGTAGAGATGAGGTCTCGTTGCCCAGGCGGGTCTCGAACCCGCGGGCTCAGGCAATCCACTCACCTCAGCCTCCCAAAGGCACGGGATTACAGGCTGAGCCACCGAGCCCAGCTTATCTCTAAATTTAAAAATAAAACTAGAAAATAAGATAAACAAATGCATTACATAGATGCATAACATAGATGAGTCTATGTATCTCTTTCAGTAAAACAAACAAATGATTTTTTCTTGCTGTCATCCCACAACAATCGACACAGAAGACTTCTGGCTACCAAGGAGTGTGCGGGGACTTCTCCCCACCAAAAACTAATCAGTTCTACAGCAGACACCAACTGGATGTTCTCCAGTTCAATTCAGTTCTGACACTGTCTACCTGGAGACAGTGTGAGACCCCACAGGTTAAGGGCTGGGTCCCACAAGGCTGCCCTTACTTCCTAAGCCAAATGAAAGCCCCAGGTCCTTGTACCTGTGTAAACAGCTACAAATAGGGGTTCCCATGCCCCTCTCCTTGGGATCAATTAATTGGTTGGAGCTGTTCACAGAACACAGGGAAACACTTGTGTTTTATTATAAAGGATATCGCAAAGTATGCAGGAGAAGACATACACAGGGCAAAGCATGGGGGAGGGGCTCGGAGCTCCAAGCTGACCCAAGGTGCACCACCCAGGTGTGGGTTTTGATGGATGTTTCATTACGCTGGCATGAGTGAACACATCACCGGCCACTGGCGACCAACTCGACCCTCGGCCCCTCTTCCCTCCAGGAGGCTGGAGGTGGAGCTGAAAGTCCCAACCCACTCATCCTGCCTTGGTCTTTCAGGTGACTGGCTGCATCCCGAAGCTACCTAGGGGCTGGCTGCCAGTCATAGTCAACTCACTAACATACCAAAAAAAAACAATTACCACTTGGCAGACTCCAAGGACTTTAGGAGTTGCAAGCCAGGAAGTGGGAGGAAGACCAAGTATATATTTCACGGCATCACACTCCGTGGCACTAAGCAGCAAGCTCTGTGCAAGAATCATAACCATCTGATGCCAGCATAGCTCTGCAAAGGTCTTAGCCAACATAGTTTCCTTTTTATGTTATTTAATCCTTGCAACAAGCCCATGATACAGACAGAGCAAGTAGGATTCCCCACCTTACAGATGGGGGTCACAGGCACAGAGGCTATAGGAGACCGGGAACTTGATCCCAAGCCTTCTCAGCAGCACACAGTGCGCCCTCCTCGGGATCAGACAGTTATTCACATCAGGTGTCTCGTGTCTGTAAGATGAGGCCAACAAATGCCTCTAACAAAGCCAAATCTGAATAATTATGATGGAGAAAAACAGTACATGAGAAATCTGATGGATAGATTCTTGAAGTTACGAAGTGTTTGCAGTGGAGTTTGGTTGTTAGACAACCAGTCCCCTTTATTCCGGAAATACCCCTGATTGCCTTTCCTCTCTTGTGCTGTGTGGTTGTGCAAAACCATCAGTCAAGGTGCTGTGGGACCCCAGCTCCACCACTTACTTCCCTGTGGCCTCTGAATCCAGAGCATAGTGCCTCAGGAAGGAAATCATGGTCAAAGGCAGGATTCCTCCTGGTGGCACACACATGAAGTGACAATATACTCCCAAGACGTGCAGCGTAACAGCTGCATGGCATCCTACTTCTGTCTCTCAAGCTGCTTTCTTTGACTCTGTTAACCTACATTATAGCCCTCGATTAGATTCCCTTTTTTAACTTAAATTGGCCAGCAACCAATTGCTTGCAACCAAAGATCCCTCACTTGGAAATCATTACCCGGGCCTTTTATATATGAGACCATTGGAGATTTAAGACCAATTGGGAAATGTCAAACCAGATTTAAAATCCTGGTAGCATGACCTCTCATCCAAGGCTTTCCTTGACTCCCCACAGAAGCTAATTCAGTGATGTGTTAGACTATGGAAGAGGAGAGGAAATTTCGCAGGCAGACCCCCACTTCAGCCAAGGGTGGTGTCTGAAGTGGGGCACCGTTCTCCCCATTCACTTTTCTAGAGGTGTTTATAATCCAAGCTCAGCACCCCAAATCGGCCTGGCTCACCAGGAAGGAACTAGAACAAGTGACCCCGGGATGAATACCAATTTGTACTCAAAGAACCTGGAACCAGAGAGCCAAGAGCTGAGATTCCCAGGTCCAGAAGCCCAGGGGCCAACTCTGCCAAGTTTTCCGACTGATGTTGGAAATTAGTGACCTCACTGAGGCTTTTTTGTTTTCTTCCCTTGAACCTAGAGGTCTGGAAAACCCCAACCCTAGCGCCTGCTTCACTTATGTGTGTATATTTACTAACTCAGAAGCTGACTTTTAAAATGTTTTCTTTATCACTGACACTAAAAGGAAATCGAGTACAGGTCCCCAATCACTTTAAGCCTTGTAACTTGACTTGGTCTCTCAACAGGTTTCAAGAGGTCAAAGCTAAGGTTTCCCAAACCGCAAAAAATGCAATTCCCTCAGCAGGCTGCCACATCAGGTCACGCACAGCTAACCTCATGACTTCCCTCAGCCACGTGGGGGCCAATGCCGAGACTTTAAGAAGGGGCTCTAACTGAAGGAAGACAGTCCCCGTGGGCTCTAAGAAGCAACCATCCACTCACAGAGGCTGAGAAAACCAAAGTGAGGGAGGTGAAGAACCTTTCTCTCTAAACATAGGACAGTCAGGGAAACCAAAATGTTTTCCTCCCAAGCACCTGCCACTCTGGCAACCCAAAGGCGGCCACAGCACATGGAGAAGGGGCTTTAGTGACGATACCAACAAGTCTGGTTACCTAAGTGCCCTCCACAGCGGATCAACAATAATCACCTAGAAGCATCTGGGTCTCTGGTGAAGAGCAGATTGAAAGCAGGAAGTGATTGATCACCACCCTATATTACGGAAGACCAAAGACATACAAACAAGTGTTTAAGAACAAAAGAACACTACTTGGAAGGCTGAGGTGGAAGGATCGCCGGAGCCCAGCAGGTCGAGGCTGCGGTGGCCGGAGCATCCACTGCATTCCAGTCTGGGCGACCGAGTGAGACTCCAACTCAAAAAAAAAAGAACAAAAGAACAAAAGAACAACAAAAAAAGCAAATCCTGGACCGAGACAATTAATCAAGGAACCACACTTGAAAGTGCCTGATATGGTCCCTGGTATTTGGTAGATGCAAATAAGTCACAGGCTATCGTTTAACATGTGTTATACATTATGATGGTCCTAGTCATTAAGAAGAGGCTGAATGATGTCCCATGAACTGTTTAATCAGGTAGGAAAATGCATGATTGATTTTGGAAATAGCCTTAGAATCAATAGACTGTGATAAAGAATGGAATAATTTTAATTAGCTGGAAGGTTAACATCTGTGCCTCTGATTTCTAAAAGGCATTGGAAAAGTTGAATACAAACAATACTGTCATAGACTCTGTATCTTTCAGTCACCTAGGTTCCTTCATTCATCCAGTCCTCTGCTGAGAATTACCCTAGGAAGTGACTGTGCACCCTGGATGGAAATTAAACTGAGCTCCGGCTGGCAGGTTTTACATTCATCCTTGGCTTCATCATTACTAAGGAGAAGTTACTCACTGCTTCTGTGCCTCAGTTTCCTGGTCTGTAAAATGGAGATGATAATAAGCCTACCTGGTAGGGCTGTTGTGAGAATTTAACCCAGTTAGAACAGTACCCAGTGCACACCAAGTACTTGGGCAGCATCAGCTACTAATATCATGCACAAGGGCTCGTGCCAATTCTGATTCTTGCCCTCAGAACATCCACAGCAGAGCATGGGAGACCACCCCTCAAGGCTCTCTCCTACTTGGCAAGTGCTCTGTTGGCTGACAGGTGGAGGAGGAGGGAGGGTGGTGAATGGAAAGGGAGTCCTGAGGAAAATGCCACATGCAGGAGACAAATTTCGCTTGTTCTGAAAGGCATAGGTTTCCTGAGGGGGGGGGGCTTTCCAGTAGAGACAGAGGGAGGGTCAGGGCAGGTGACTCAGCATGAAAGCCCTTCCCCCAGTGGGGCGGGATAAGAACTGGAGGTGGCCAGGGGGATGTTCAGGGACTCTAAAAGAGCAACAGCAACCCGGGTGAGGCAGCGCTGAACAAACATGACAGGCTGAAGTTCCGAGCATGTGGGATGACCAGGGAGAAGGGGACTGAGAGGGAGACTGGCCAAGGTTAAGCTGCTGCGGGAGGGACTGCTGATCTCCAGCCCACAGCAGGATTCCAGGGGAGTGTAAGAGCAGGGGTGGGGCCAGACTTGCCTGTCCCCAGGCTGGCACCCTGACCCCGGGCCCATGACCCCAGGCCTGAGCAGACAGCTCACCTAGGGCACCACATGCATTTGAAACTCACACGCACCTAGTCACTACTACCTTTTGTCCATGAGAAGAAGGGGCAGATAATCTTTTCCTGTTTTTCTCACTTTTGAGCTGCTCAAAGATTTTTTTAAACTAATTTATCTAAAGACATTTCTCTTTTGAAAAAACAAACACATTTTTAATTACCAACTTAAAGACAATACCAGAGGAAAGTGAGTTGGGTTTAGCAAAAAGGAAAAGGCATTCTATTATAATAATGAAAAGAATGATCATGGTGCTTCTGAATTTTTAATCATCTTTGATATTTAAAAAAATTTTGATTCAGAAATGATTAAAGAACTAAAGGGCTAACAAGACAGAATTAGATGGTTTAAACAAAGTTCCTAACCAAAGGGTGAAATTCAATGAAATAATCGTAGCCAAAGTACAGTCATTTTAACAATGCTTAATTTAGTCATGTTTTTCTAGCAGTTCACTTTAATTTACCCTCTAGTCATTAGCCAGTGACAGAACCATTTTCTCAGAGATAGCTATGGATAATTTACAACCCCTTTCCCCAAGCCTGCTTTGAACTGTTTATTTTTCTACTCTGTTTTCCTTTTAGCCATAAAGAAGCAGGCTGACCTAGTTGCCTAAGCAGCCCTAGGTGACCTAAGTGATACAGAGGGGCCCCCATCACCATGACAACACTCATGTGACTGGCCCACCCATCTGCCTGCAGTCCACAGCACCTGTGCTTGCCTGTCCCTCTGTGATGGCCTAAAACAAACCACCACCCAATCACCTTAGCGACCTCCCCACACCAAAAGGAAAGTTTAAACGGCTTCAGTCTCAAGCAGCTACGACCATGTTTTTGCCTCCCTAAGCTTTGGCCCTCTCCTACCTTGGGGGAGGTAAATCTCCTCTCTCTTGCTAAACTTTCTAAATAACTGTATGTTCTAATCTAATTTCTGTGCAATACTTTGCATCTTACCCACAGTGCCGGCTCAGCACCCAATCCTCCCAGATCTAACATTTTTGGAAACCTAACACTACCTTAGCTAAATTGTAAAGAAGACTGTTAGATACTGAAGAAATTAAATAGGAAAGAAATAAAGCTACAAGAAAATAGACTTCAGTATTAAACCATTGAAGGGAGTAGGACTTTTTAAGCTCAGAAACGACAAAAAAATTCATAAAAGACTAGACTTGATTACGTATAAATTTTTATTTTATTTAGTTATTATTATTTTAATAGAAACAATGTCTCACTATGTTGTCCAGGTTGGTCTTGAACTCCCGGGATCAAGTGATCATCCTGCCTCGGCCTCCCAAGTGCTGGGATTACAGGCATGAACCAATGCACCCAGCCTTGACTACATATAAATTTACAATTAATAAGACAAACAATGGAAAAACTGTTGCCCCAAATGTGACAAATGGTTAACATCATTATTTTTTTTTTTTTTTTTGAGTTGGAGTCTCACTCGGTAGCCCAGACCGGAGTGCAGTGGCCGCTCCCGGCCACCACAACCTCGACCTGCTGGGCTCCGCGATCCTTCCGCCTCAGCCTTCCGCATAGCCAGAATTACAGGCGCGCGCTACCACGCCCGGCTAATTTTTTGATTTATTGTAGAGATGAGGTCTCGCTGCCCAGGCGGGTCTTGAACCCGCGGGCTCAGGCAATCCACTCACCTCAGCCTCCCAAAGGCGCGGGATTACAGGCTGAGCCACCGAGCCCGGCTAACATCATTATTATATAAAAAGTTCACAGAGTGGCATGAACACTTCAGAACCCAGATAGGCAAATGGGCCAAGGACAAGACGCCAAGTGTGGAAACAACTGCTCACCAAACACGAAGAGAACACAGTCCTGTGGGAACCCTAGGGTGAATGCAATTGGTCCACGGGTCCAGGAGGGGACTGGGTAGGGAAAGTGCAGGAGTACGTTCACTCTATTAAAAAGCATCATCATTAAAATCCACTTGTACAAAGACCAACCTATCACATGGGAAAATTCCAAGACATAACATTAAGTGAATAAATAGCACATATATCATGCATATGTGTATTAGGGATTCATGGATCCTGGGTTAAGAACCCCTGTAAGATGTTCCTGGACCTCCCTCAGGACTAAGTTGCCTAAGGTCCCAGTAAAACGGGAACGAGGAGGAGGATGGTGACACAGGCAGACATGGTCTTCCTTCGAGGATTTATTCCCACGACCACATCTACAAGAGTACACCTGAGCTGACACACACAATGACCAGAAGACGTCTTGGTGGGAGATTAGTGAGTTTTCTGAAGGTTATGATTAGAACCCATGTCTTTCTCAGGAGACAAGGATAAGGACCGCCAGGGCAGGTCAGGAAATCCAGAAGGAACATTCTCTGTTAGGTTTTTCTTTAGTTCTCAAGTGAAGTTCATTCCTTCAAGGAGGCAGAGTCTGCCACTCGCTCTAAGGAATTTAGTTTAAAACAACAACAACAATAACAAACAAATAACAGGATACTTAGATCCTAATCCTGCCTCAACTTCTTGTTGTCTCCAGAAGGAGAGCCTCAGATACAGATTTGCTCTATCCAGTGCACTATGTTTCATCAGGCATGACACACATACAAATATGCTTTTTAAAATGAAAACCTGGCTGGGCACCATGGCTTTCATCTGTAATCCCAGCACTTTGGGAAGCTAAGGCAGGAAGATTGTTTGAGACCGGGAGTTCAAGACCAGCCCAGGCAACAAAGTGAGACCCCATTTCTACAAAAAATAGAAAAACGTGCTGGGCTTGGTGGAGTGCGCCTGTAGTTCTAGCTACTTGGGAAGCTGAAACAAAAGGATTGCTTGAGCCCAGGAATTTGAGGTTGTGTTGAACCATGATCATGCCACTGTCCTGCAGCCCAGGTGACAGAGTGACACTCTGATTTTTTTTTTAAAAAAAGAGGGAAGCTGTGTTTTCTTAAAGTTCCTTCATATAACAACAGGATTCACCTTTACAGTCCTGCATACAGATTTATACATACTGACACAATTAATCCACTAAGACTAACAGTAAGAGCAAACACGTAAGTGTCACTAATTACGTGCTGGACTCTAGTCTAAGCACTTTATAAATACTGACTCAATGGCTCATTGAATCCTCACAACACTCTCGTGGAGGAGGGTTCTATTTTTATCTCCATTTTATAGATAAGGAAACCCAGCCACAGAGAACTAGTAAGTTGCAGAGGCAGATTCGAAATGGGTCACCTGACACCACAGCCAAATGATGGGCACCTGAGGCATGGATCAGGATCTTTATCTCTCAATTTCCACCACTGAGAATACGACTGATTCATAACAAATGAAGCAGACAGCAATTATTTATTGAGCAATCGATTACAATTCTTCAGCAGTTCTGAAGAAGACCTTGCTGTCTTCTTCCTCTATTAATTTTTTTCTAACATGGTAAGAAGAGGCTTTATTGGAAAGATTATTGTGGAGGGAGGGAGGGAGAACCTACTGTAATGGGGGGGTGGGAAATATTGCAACAGGAAAATGCTCTGGCCCAAGCATCTCCCTCTACTAATCTTCTAAAAAATGATTAAAAGAATCCCAACTCCCCAATGTGTGGAGTCAGTGGTCACCGCCAAAGCCTCTAACAACCCCTGCCACCCGATTACTGCTCGTGCCCATGAAGGTGGGGACAAGGAGAAGATAAACAGAAAAGCCTAGCTCAGACCAACAGTGAATTCTGAAAACAGGCGTAAAGCCAAGTGCGTGGGGAAGAGAAATGGGAGGAGGCCCTAGAAGCCACAAAGAACATCAAGAGGTGACCTTAAAAGGGCCAAGGGTGGGCGATGGATGGCTCGATGACCACATTCTGCCAACTCGGGAGGGAGTCCCTGGATTTCTCAACACAACCCTGAGGCTCAGTCAGTCCACAAAGCCATTCTTAGTTGAGGAATCACACATGCATGCAAAACACTATCAGCGTTTCAGACGGAATGGGCCAGAAACCTGCAACCCTCCACACACAGCCCCGGAGCAGTGCTGGCAGCTGGAGTGGCAACATGTTTCCGGCAGGGCAGCGAGGCGGTCAAGATTCACCTGCAGGTACGTGGCCCCACTTCTTCCACCCGAGGAGTCTCCCCTCTGAGGAGCTCCTCTGGGCTGGTGACACTGAGGAAGAGAACTGGGTGTGCACGAGCAGAGGGGGCTTCTCCCAGGACTCGAAGACTGCGGTGCCATCTCTCAACACAATATTCTAGGGAAGAAAAACAAAAGGAGATTCACCAAGATGCAAGGTAGCTGTTGTCAGCACAAGAGGCAGCGGGAAAGACACCCCCCAGCTCTCACCCCCAGCTCCCTTATTTTCATCATTTCCAGGCATTCCACTGCAGTCTCCTGAGAAGAGGCCCGTCTCTTACACCAATAGGGACCAAAGCCCTGTTAAGTCATAGAAGGCCTCCAATAAATATTTGAAAAGGAAGACTGCTAGAGACATAGCTCAATGGAGAAAGCATGGTGTTAACAAAGCCCAGGCTGTAAATTGAGTTCCTGAAGGACCTACTGGCTTTGCTAGTTTTGAAGATCCCATCGATGGTACAGCTTTTGTACAAGTTAGGCTCTTCTGAAAAGCACCAATTTGCCCAGGGGAAGGAAGAGCAAGGAGACAGGCCCAAGAAGGCCAGTTTCTGTCCTTCTGCTTGAAGTAGAACCACGCCCATCCCTACGACCTCCATCCCCCAGGCTTTCCAAACATTTTCTTATTCAGTCCTCAAAACGCTAACATGGAGATGCCTGTCCCTGTTTCAAAGACAAGGAAGTCGAGCCTCACTGAGGTTAAGTGACTATGGCAGACTTGAGCTTTCTGTCCACAATCCTTCCTTCACTTCCTCCCTTTTCTTGTGTGTCACAGGCTGAATTACGGACCCCCATGACAAATTCATCTGTTGAATTCGAACCCCCGGTACCTCAGAATGTGTATTCGGAGAAGGGTCTTAAAAAACGTTAAATGAGGTCAGGGATGTGGGCCCTAATCCTACATGACTGGTGTCCTGAAGAGGAAGACACTGGGACACAGACATGCACAGGGGGGAAGGCGATGTTGAGACACAGGGAGAAGACAGTCATCCACACGCCAAGGACGGGGTCTCAGAAGAAATTACAGCCAGTCCCTAAATCTCACACTCCCAGCATCCAGAGCCGCGAGTCAAACTTCTGCTGCTGAAGCCACCCAGTCCGTGGGATTACCTCTGGCAGCCCTAGCAAACTCGGGTACCAGGGCTCCCTCATGGGGGGAGTATTCTTTCCCACCCCCTGACTTCAGGCTTGGCCAGCTGACTAGATTTGCCCAATAGAATATGGGTGGACCAGCAAGGCATCTAGCTGGTGTGAAGGCCTGCAGGCACGTGGCAGTTTTCATCGCCATCTTGGAGTAGGGCAGAGCAGGTCGCAGGCAGCTGTAGGTCCTTCAGCCTAGGTCCTAAATAGGATGTGTAGACCAGACTTGAAGCCCACCAGAAGCCTGGAGTCCAGCCTTGTCCAGCTGAGCCAGCCAAGCTCGCACTGCAGGCAGCCTGCACACTCATGAGTGTTATAAGCCAAGGAGGCTGGGGTTTTGTTTGTTACTCAGCATTGCAGAAGAGACCTGAGCGATACGGTACCCAGGACTGATGGGCAGAAACCCAGTATCTGGTAGTCCCATTGATCCTCAGGCTGTTCGTGGAGAAAAACCTTGTACTTTTACAGCAGAAACCACTGAGGTGCCCAAGAAAGCTGAAAGCAGAGGCTGAAAATAAACAAACCAAAATGTGGGCAGGAGTTAACCTGGGGTGTTGAAAATATGGACCACTGCTATAGTCAGGTCAGGATTTGGAGGGGTCTTCTATTGTCTGCTGTTTTTTGTTTGGATTTTTGCAACAGAAATAAATTACT
>JAPVLO010002472.1:0-24096 GCA_027257055.1 Cephalopachus bancanus
AGCTTTTTCCGCTAGACAACTAGATAGCTTGTTTGCTAGCTAGATATGTCAGCTAGATAGGCAGCTAGCTAGTCAGCTAGCAAGTTATGTCAGCTAGCAAAACAGCTAGTTACTTAAAATTTTTTAGTCGGCTAGCAAGTCAGCTAGTGCTCAGCTAATTAGTGGGCTCACTCAATTTCCATCAGGTACCCTAACTAGTTGGCTCCCTCCCCTGCCTACCATTCATCAAATTAGTCAGCTCACTTGCAAGCCAACAGGCAGCTAACTAGTCGCCTTGCTCGCCAGCTGACTAATTAAGTAAGCTCAACAGTTGGCTCACTCACCAACCGCATAGTTAAGGCAGCTCACCAGTCAGCTCACTCGCCGGCCAATTAGCTAAGTCGGCTCACCAGTCGGCTCACTTGCTGGCTGACTTGTCAATTCTTCTGACCAGTTGGCTCACTCACCAACTGACTAAATTCGGCTGACCAGTTAGCTCACTCCCTGGTCGACTAGTTAAGTCAGCTGACCAGTCGGCTCACTTGCAGGCCGACTAGATAAGTCAACTGACCTGTTGGCTCACTCGCTGGCCGACTAGTTAAGTCAGCTACCTGGTCTGCTGACTAGCTGGCCAACCAGATAAGTCAGCTAACCAATCAGACGACTAGTCGACCAACTTGTAAGCTGACAAGTTAGCTCAGCTAAATAGTCGGCCGACAAGTTAGTTCAGCTTACTAGTGGGTCAACTAGTTGGCAGACTAGTATTGTCAGCAAACCAGCAAATAACAAGTTAACCATGCTAAATAGTGTGCCAACTTGTTAGTCAGCTGGTTAGCCCAGCTAACTAGTCGACCGACTAGTCGGCCGACTTGCTAAGAGAGCTAACAAGTTGGCCGAGTAGTCAGCCAACATGTTAAACCAGCTAAGTTGTCCGCCTACTCGTCAGCCAAAAATTTGTCACCTTACTAACTCGTTAACCAACTAGTTAAGACAGCTTGTTAACTCGTTTACCAATGAGTTTAAACAGTTAGCTAACTCGTTAACCAACTCATTAAGTCAGCTACCTATCTCGTTATCCAACTAGTTAAGTCAGCTACCTAAGTCAGCTAGTTAACAAGCTAGCTAGCTAAGTCAGCTAGCTCACTAGATAGCTATTTGTCAGCTACTTAAGTCTGCTACCTAACTAGTTAGCTAATTATTATATCGTCTAGTTATTCATCTAGTTAAATAGTTAGCTAACTTAAATTCAGGTAGTTAAGTCAGTTAGTTAACTAGTTAAGTCAGCCAGTTAAGTCAGCTATCTAAATAGATAAGTCAGCTACCTAAGTCAGCTAGTTAAGTTAGCTTTTTAAATTAGTCAGCTGGTTAAGACAGCTACCTAGCTAATAAGCTAATGGGTTACATCAGCAGGTTGAGTCACGTTGTTAGCTAGTTAACTAATGGGTTAAATGAGCTGGTTGAGTCAGCTAGCTAGCTAGTTAGCTAATGGGTTGCCTCAGCTGATTGAGTAGGCTAGCTAGCTAGTTAGCTAATGAGTTAAGTCAGCTGGATGTGTCAGCTAGCTAGCTAGTTAGCTAACGAGTTAAGTCAGCTTGTTGTGTCAGCTAGCTAGCTCGTTAGCTAACAAGTTAAGTCAGGTGATTAAGTCACGTATCAAGCACGTTATATAACATGTAAGCTAACTAGTTAGCTAGCTGGTTAAGTCAGCTAGCTAGCTAGTTAGCTAACTATTTAAGTCATCTTGCTAGCTAGGTATCTAGCTAGTTAGGCAACAATTTATGCCAGGTGGCTAGCTACGTAGCTAGCTAGTTAGCTAACTATTCAAGTCAGCTGGCTATCTAGGTAGCTAGCTAGTTAAGTCAGCTAGTTAAGTCAGCTGGCTAGCTTGGTATTGAGCTAGTTAAGTCAGTTGGCTAGCTAGCTGGTTAGGTGGTTAATTCAACTAGATAAAGAACTGTCTAGCCAACTTGCAAGGTAGTTAAAGAGATAGTTGTCAGCTAGATAGCTACATGGCTAGCTAGTGATGTTAGTGAGTTAAGTCTGTTTGGGTAGCAAACTGGCTAGCTGGTTAAGACAGCTACTTTAGTCAGCTGTCTAGCCAAATGGCTATGTAGGTAGCTAGCTAGATAAGTCAGCATCTAGCCTGCAGGCTAGCTGTTCAATGCACATAGTTAATTCAACTGGTTGGCTTACTAGCTAGGTATTAGCAAGATAGTTAAGTGAGCTGGCTAGCCAGCATGCAAGCTTACGTCAGCTAGGTAAGTCAGCTGGCTAGCCAGCTGGTTAGATAGGTAGCCAGCTTGTTTAGTCATCTAGCTAGCCAGCTGACTAGCTGGTTAAGTCAGCTAGTTAAGTCAGCTGACAACCATCTGGCTTGCTAGTTAAGTCAACACATTAAGTCAGTTTTCTATACAGCTGGTTAGGTAGTTAAAAAGCTAATTAAGTCAGGTGGCTAGCCATCTGACAGCTAGGTATTTCAGCTAGTTAAGCCAGCTGGATTGCTAGGTAGGTAGCTGGTAAAGTCAGCTAGTTAAGTCAGCTTGCTAGCTAGTTAAGTCAGTGGTTTATTCAGCTGGCTAGGCAGCTGGCTAGCTAGGTAGCTAGCTAGTTAAGTCAGCTGGGTGGACAGTGAGCTAGCTAGTTAAGTAACCTGGTTAAATCAGCTCAATAGCCAGCTGGTTAGCTAGGTAGCTATGTAGGTAAGTCAGCTGGGAAGACAGGGGCTGAGTAGGTAGTTAGCAAGGTAAGTCTGCTGGCCATCCAGCTGGCTAGCTATGTAGCTACGCAGTTAAGTCAGCCTGCTAGCCAGCTGGCTAGCTAGATAAGTCACCTTGTTATGGCAGCTGTCAAGACAGCTGGCTATCTAGGTAGCTAGATAGTTAAGTCAGCTGTCCAGACTGCTGACTAGCTATTTAAGTCACCTAGTTATGTCAGCTGGCTAGCCAGTTGGCTAGCTCGGTGGGTTGCTAATTAAGTGAGCTGGATAGACAACTGGCTAGTTAATTTTAAATCAACTAGTTAAATCAGCTGGCTAGCCCCCTGGCTAGCTATACAGCAAGATAGTTAATTCAGCTGGCTAGCAAGCAGGACAGCTATTTATGTCAGCTAGTTAAGTCAGCTGGGTAGCCAGCTGGCTAGCTAGGTAGCGAGCTAGTTAATCATTTGGCTAGCCAGCTGGCTACCTAATTAATCAGCTAGTTAAGTCAGCTGGTAGCCAGCTATCTAGCTAGGTAGAGAGTTAGTTAAGTCAGTTGGCTACCCACTGGCTAACAAATTAAGTCAGCTAGCTGAGTCAGCTTTCTAGCCAACTGGCTCGCTGGTTAAAACAACTAGTCAATTCAGCTAGCTAGCAAGCTGGCTAGGTAGGTAGCAAAGCTAGTTAAGTCAGCTGGCTACCCAGCTGGCTAGCTAGTTACATCAGCTAGTTAATTCAGCTGGCTTCCCAGTGGCTAGCTAGGTAGCTAGCTCGTTGAGTCAGCTGGCTAGCAGGCTGGCTAGCTGGTTAAGTCAGTGAGTTAATTCAGCTGTCCAACCAGCTGGCTAGCTAGTTAACTCAGCTAGTTAAGTCAGCTGTCTAGCCAGCTGGCTACCTGGTTGAGTCAGCTAAATAAGTCAGCTGGCCATCCAGCTTTCTGGCTAGGTAGCTAGATACTTAAGTCATCTAATTAAGTCAGCTGGCTAGCTAGGTAGCTAGCTAGTTAAGTCAGCTAGTTAAGTCCGCTGGCTAGCAAGTTAAAACAGTTAGTTAAGTAACTGGCTAGCAGCTGCCTTTCAGGGTGGCTATCTTGTTAAGACTGTTGACTACCCAGCTGGCTAGCTAGTTAAATCGCCTAGTTAAGTCAGTTCGCTGGCCAGCAGGTTAGCTAAGTAGTTCAGCAGTTATGTCACCTGGCAAGGCAGAAGGCTATGTAGGTAGGTAGCTACTTAAGTCAACTGGCTATACCGCTGTCTAGGTAGGTAGATAGGTGTTTAAGTCTGCTGGCTAGGCTGCTGGCTACATAGTTAAGTCAGCTAATTAAATCAGCTGACTAGGTTGCTGGCTAGCAAGGTAGCTAGGAAATTAAGTCAGGTGGCTAGACAGCTGGCCAGCTATTTAAGTCAGCTACTTTAGTCAGATGGCTAACCAGCTGGTTAGCTAGTTAAGTCAGCACTTAATTCAGTTGACTAGCCAGCTGGCTAGCTAGTTAAAAAGTTATTTACGTCAGATGGGCAGCCAGTTGGCTCACTAGTTATTTCAGCTATTTGTCAGCTGGCAAGCTAGGAATCTAGCTAGTTAAGTCAGCAAGATATGTCAGCTAGCTAGTTAATTAACTCAGTTATTTATGTCAGCTAGCTTGCCAGCTTGCTAGCTAGGTAGTTACTAGTTATGTCAGTTGTCTAGCAAGCTGGTCAGCTAGTTAAGTCACCTAGTTAAGTCAGCTGATTAGCCAGTTGCTAGGTAGGTAGTTTAGTCAGCTGGCTTGACAGCTGGCTAGCTAGATAACTCACCTAGTTAATTCAGCTGGATTGACAGTTGGATAGCTATGCTGCAAGCTAGTTAATTCAACTGGCTAGAAAGTAGGGCAGCTAGTTATGACAGCTTCTTAAGTTAGTTGACTAGCAAGTTGTTTAGGTAAGTAGTTAAGTAGTTAAGTCAGTTGGAAAGACAGCAGGGTACATAGGTAGCTAGCTAGTTAAGTCAGCTGCCTAGCCACCTGGCTATCTAGTGATGTAAGCTAGTTAAGGCAGCTGGCTAGCAAGCTGGCTATTGAGTTAAGTCAACTAGTTGAGTCAGCTGGCTTGGCTGCTGGCTAGCTAGGTAGCTAGGCAATTACGTCAGCTGGCTCTCCAGCTGGCCAGCTACTTAAGTCAGCTAGTTTGCTCAGCTGGCTAACCAGCTGGGTAGCTAGTTAAGTCAGCAGGTTAATCAGTTGTCAAGCCAGCTGGCTTGCTGGTTAAAAAGCTAGTTGAACCAGATGGGCAGCCATCTGGCTGCCTAGATTTTTCAGTTACTTAAGTCAGCTGGATAGCTAGGAAGCTATCTAGTTAAGTCAGCCAGATATGTCAGCGAGCTAGCTAGTTAAGTCACCTAGTTAAGTAAACTAGCTATAAGATAGCTAGCTATGCAGCTAGTTAGTTAAATAGCTAGTTATGTCAGCTTGCTTGGTAGGTAGCTACCTAGTTAACTAAGCTAGTTAAGTCAGCAGCCTAGCTAGTTAAATCAGTTAGTTAAGTCAGCTGGCTAGCCAGCTGCCCAGCAGGATAGTTAGTTAGATAAATCTGCTGGCTAGCCAGCTGACTACTTCTTTACATCAGCTAGTTAAGTTAGCTGGGAAGCCAGCATGATACATAGTAGCTAGCTAGTTAATTAAGCTGGCTAACCACCTGGCTATCTAGTGGTGTCAGCTAGTTAAGTCAGCTGGCTAGCCAGCTGGCTAACGATTTAAGTCACCTAGTTGAGTCAGATGGCTAGCCAGCTGCTTAGCTGCTTAAGTCAGCTTGTTAATTCAAGTGGCTAGTCATCTGGCTAGCTAAGTAGCCAGCTAGTTATTTCAACTGGTTAGCCAGCTGTCTAGCTTGTTATGTCAGCAAGTTAAGTCAACTGGATAGCCCCCGTCTAGGTAGGTAGCTAACTAATTAAGTCAACTGGCTAGCCCGCAGGCTAGCTAGTTAAGTCAGCTAGTAAAGAGAGCTGGCTTTCCGACTGGCTAGCTTGGTGGCTAGCTGGTTAAACCAGCTGGCTAGCCAGATGGCTATCTCCTTAAGTCAGCTAGTTCAGTCAGCTGGTTCACCGAGCTGGCTAGCTGGTGACTGGCAAGTTAAGATGGCTGGTTAACAGGATGGTCAGTTAGGTGGCCATCTAGTTAAGCCGGCTGGCTAGCCTGCTGACCAGCAGGATGGCTGGCTAGTTAAGCCGTCTGGCTTTCATACTATCCAGTCAGATGGCTGGATATTTAATTAAGCTAGCTAGCCAGCTGGCCAGCCCTCTAGCTAGCTAGCCGGCTGCCTAGCCAACCAGCCAGCCAGGTAGCTAGCTTGTTAAGCCAGCTGGCTAGCCGTCTAGCCAACCAGGTAGCTAGCTAGTTAAGTCAGCGAGATAGCCAGCTAGCCAGCCAACTAGCTAGTCAGCTAGTAAAGTAAGCTAGCTAGCCAGCTAGTTAGTTAAGTCAGCTAGAAGGGCCCGGTAACTATTTTAGCTAGCAAGTTAAGTCAGCTAGGTAGTTAGGTTGCTTGTCAAATAGCTATTTTAAATCAGCTACTAGTCAGCTAATTTTCCGCTAGATAATTGTCAGCAAGCCAGCTAACTAGCCAGTTACCCACTATTAAGTCAGCTTTTAGACATTTTAAAAGCTTGTTTGCTACCCAGTTATGTCAGCCAATAGCCAGCTAGTTTTCAGCTATTTGTTAAGCAGCTAGCAAACCCGCTAGTTTCTTGGGTAACTAGTGGCTACAATTTAGCAAACTGGTCAGCTAACTAGGGCTTCCCCCTTTCCATCAGGTTTAGTTTAATATTTTGCTCCTTCCTGCCAACCGTCAGCCAACTAGTTGCTCACTCCCCAGCCAAAAGGTTTAACTAACTTTTTGGCTTGCCGGGGCCAAAAGGTAGTAATAATCGGCTTTTTCCCCGCCGACTAGTTGTCAATCACAAAAAAGCTCCTCCGCCAAAAAAATTAAGGCACTCACCCCTCGGGTAAATCGCCGAACTAGTTAAGGCAAGGGCCCCCACTGGTCGACTAAAACCAACGGTTGGCTCACACCCGCCGACTAAATTTAATGACCAGTTATATCACCAAGGGGATTTGTTGTCGGGTAAACCCTTTCCCCACTTTACCCGACTAGTTAAGTCAGCTTCCAATCGGGTCACTCCTTGGGGAAATTGTTAATTTAGGTGACCAGTTGGCTACTTCCCCTACTAGTTAAGTCAGCTTAACCCGTTGGCTAATTGCTGGCTGACTAGTTAAGTTAGGTAACCGGTTCCCCCCTAGCGTCCAAATGGGAAATTTTTCTAAACCCAAACTCTGACAGTCCAACATTTCAGTTTACAATTTTTCCCGCTAATTGTCGGCCACTAGTTATCAGCTAACTTGGGCCAACTATCGGAATAGTTGTCAGCAAACAGCAAACCCAAAAGTTAACCCAGTTTAAATAGTGGGCCAAAATCTCAGTTAACTTGTTAACCCAGCTAAATAGTCGGCCGCTATGGCCAAATTTTATGCCAGCAAAAAATCGGGAATAGACAGCCAAATGTTTTAAAAAAGTAATAGTTCGACTCTCAGCCCCAAAAGTTAATTTTTCCCCCCTAACTCGTTAACCAACTGGGTTTAAAAAAGCTAAATTTTCTCTTTTCCAACTAGTTAAAACAGTAGCTAACTCATTTTTCCCAAATTGTTAAGTCAGCTAGCTATCTCGTTAGCCAACAATTAAGTGAGCTAAGTCAGCTACTAATCAGCTAGGGTAGCTAAGGTAAGCTAGCAAAGTCAGCTAGCTCACTTGTTAGCTAACTATTTAAGTCACCCACTTAAGCCCGCTTTCTAAAAAAATTAGAATTTAAATTAAAACACTTGTTATTCAGCTAGTTAAATAGTAACTAACTAAAAATTTAATTTCCTAGGTTTAAGTTAAAGGGAAACTAACCTAGTTAAAGTTAACCCGTTAAGTCAGCTAGTTAAGTCGTTTTTTAATTTTTCGTGGTTAAGACAGTAGCTACTAGTTAACTAAAGGGGTTTAAATTAGCAGGGTTTAGTAGGTAGTTAGCTAGTTAACTAACGGGGAAAGCCCGCTGGTTGGTCAGTTTGCTGGAGTTAAAAAAAGGGTTTTGGGCAGCTGGTTGAGTAGGCAAGCTAGCTAGTTAGCTAAAGTTAAGTCAGCTGGTTTAGTCAGCTAGCTACCCTAACTTAATCAATGATTAAGTCAGCTCTCTTTTGGGGTTTAGTTTGCTAACTCTTAAAACTAACAGCTAAGGGGTTTAATTTTAAATCAACCCAGAAACACGTTAGATAAATTTTGTAAACTAACTAGGTTTGCTAGCTGGTTTATGTCAGCTTTTACAAACTGGTAGGTGGGTAATTAACTCGCTATTTTTGTCAGCTGTTAGCCAGAAGGTTTGTAGGTAGCAAACTATTTGTCAGTTGGCTAGCCAAATGGTTGCCCGGTTAATTTTAGCTAGTTAAGAGAGCTGGCTAGCCAACTGCAATGTATGAAACTAGCTAGTTAAGTCACTAGATAGCTAAATTTGGGTAGCTAGTGATGTCAGGTTTTTAAGTCAGCTGGCAAACCAACTGGCTAGGTTGGGTTTTGTCAGTTTAAATTTGTCAAGTCTAGCCAGCTGGCTAGGCAGGTAGCTAGCTAGATATGTCAGTTTCTGGGCCCGCAGGTAGTTTCAAGTCAGATAGTTAAGTCACTGGCTAGCCGCAGGCTATGTAACTAGCTAGTTAAGTGAGTGGCTTGCCAGCTTTCTATCTTAAGTCAGTTTTAAGTCATTTTGGGTGCCAGTTGGCTAATAGGTTTGCCAGCTATTTTAAATCACCTGGCTAGCCAGCTGAAAGTTTTAAAATCAGCTAGTTAAGTCAGCTGGCAACCTGCTGCCTAGCTAATTAAGTCAGCTCGTTAAGTTTGGAATCCAGTTTGGGTTTGTTTGTTAAAAAGCTAGTTAAGTCAGATGGCTAGCCAAACTGGCTAGCTAGTTATTTCTGCTAGGTTTAATTTAGCTGGTTACTAGGAACTAGCTATATGTCAGCTAGTTATGTCAGCTAATTTGCTCTTTTAATTCAGCTAGTTTAAACAGCTGGTACTAGATAGCTTAGCTGGTTAAGTCAGTAGTTAAGAGCTTGGGGTAGGGGCTAGGGTTTTGTCAGCAAATTAATTAGCTGGATAGCACTTATGCTCAGGAATTTTAAAACAGCGGCTAGCCAGTTAGGTAATTTGTTAAGTAACCTGTTAAGTCAGCTCAATAGACAACTGGTTACTTGGTAGCTAGGTAGTTAAGTCAGTTTGGGTATCCAGTTTGGGTACCCAGGTCCTAGGCAGTTAAGTCAATGCTAGCCAGCTGGCTAGCTAATTAAACCCCCTAGTTGTCAGCTGGCTAACAGCTGGCTAGCTAGTAGCTAGAAGTTATGTCAGCAAATTTTAATTAAACTAGTTAAGCACCTAGTTAAGTCAGTTGGCTATCCAGCTGGCTACCCCGGTAGTTTCTTAAATTTCCCCAGCTGGCTTGAACCCAGCTAGTTAAGTCACCTAGTTTAGTCAGCTGGGTAGCCAGCAGGTTTAAATATAAGCAAGCAAGTTAATTCGCTGACTAGCAAGCAGGCCAGCTATTTATGTCAGCTAGTTAAATTAGCTTGGGTAGCCAATTTGCTAGCTAAGTAGAAACTAGTTATTTCGTTGGCTATCCAGCTTTTTAAGGGAAATTTAAAAAAGCTAATTAAGTCAGCTGGCTAGAATAGCCTGGGGATTTACTTAAGGGGGTTAAATTTCAGCTAGTTGGTCAGCTTGGGTTTCCAGTTGGTTTGCAGGTTAAGTCAACTAGTTAAATTTAGCTGGCTTCCCACTGGCTAGCTAGGTGGGAAGCTAGTTAAGCAGCTTGGGGGGCCAGTGGCTAAAAGTTTAAATCCTAGTTAATTTAGCTATTTCCCCCTGGGAGCTAGGTGGGTAGCAAATTTAAACCTGGTTAGCACTTGGCAGGTTTGGGGGCCCGCCAGTTAATTTTTGGTGGCCAGCCAGCACCAGTATTGGCGGGTAGTTAAGCCCGCCGGCCAGCCACTGGCCAGCAGGTGTAAGATGGTTGCAGCTGCCAGTCATCTGGCTAGCCAGGTAAAGCCAGGGAAATAGCTAGTTTAAAACATTGGTTTGCAATGTAGTTAAATATTTATTAAACAGTTAAGCCCAGCAGGGTAACCAGCTAAAAATTGGGTAAGGGCTAGCTATTAAGTCAGCAGTTAATCCCGTAGCTACCAAAGTTTTTAGGTAGAAGGGAGTTAACTATTCCCCGCGGGTAGTTAAGGGAGCTAATTAATTAGCTTGGGTAGCCCGTGCTACTTTTTATTTACCTTTGTTAAGTCATGCTATCCAGCTCTAGCCAGGTTTGCTAGCTAGTTAAGTCCCTTTTGGGAAACAGCTGGTACTTGTTTGTTTATAGTTTTTGTCAGCTCTAGGGCCAGCTAGCTAGTCAGCTAAACCTAGTTAAGTCAGCTTTTGCAAAACCCGGGGTAGCTACTTAAACTAACTTTTGTCGGCTAGAAACCCCGCTGGGTGGGATTTAAAAGTGGGATTTTCAATCCTAGGCAGCTCTGCTGGGTTTTTGCCCGAACTTTGGTAGCAAACTAGCATTAACCCGCCAAATGTCAACTACCCGTTAAACTTCTAAGGTCAACAGGGGGTAGCCGGTTAAAACAGTTTGTTCCCGCCGACTAGGGGATTCAATTAAGTCAGCTATTGAAAGCTGACTAGTTAAGGGTCACCTTTTTGCCTCCTCGCCAACTATAGTTAAGGGAGTTAAGTCTCTGGCCAAAGGCAAATTAAGTTTTCTATTGTCAGCTCACTTGGGGCCAGTTATGTCAGCTGAAGTCAGTTCACCCCCTTTTGTTTGGTTTAAATAGCTAGGGTTAAAACTGCTGGCTGCCAGGTTTTGCTACCCTTTGGTTACTCCCGCTAGTTAAAAAAGCTTTTACCTGTCTGGCTCATGCCCCAGGCAATTAAGTCAACCCAACCAGTGGCCACCCAGTGGAAAAATTGTTAAGTCAGGGTAACCAATTGCCAGTAGGGAGCCCACTTGTTATGCAAACTGTAAAAGCCCTTGACTTTTGGATCTTTAAATCACCTAATAATTTACGATAATAGGCACCAGGATTTTCTATTTTAACAATGGGTGACAGGGGCACTTAGAATAATTTACCAGCAATTAGCTGGATACCCCCCGCCAACTTGTTAAAACCACTTTAACAATTTGGCTGGAAAACAGGCAAGTGTTAAAACGTTTAAATATTTGCCACTTGGTCAAACCAAATTAAGTCACCCCCAGGGTAACTTTAAACAACTAGTTAAGTTAGCTGGTTTTCCGGGGGTTTAGGAAAATAGTTAAAACGGTGGTTAACTGTTAAGCAACTAAATTTTTTCACTAACTTTTTGGGCCCAATTAGTTTTTTTCAAATAGTTAAATTTAGCCCCTTTTCCAGTTAGCTAAAAATTTAGTCACCCCTTAAGTCTTCTACCTAACTAGAAAAACTTAATTAGTGTACAGTAGCTAGTATTTTAGTAATAAATAGTTGGGTAACTATTTAATTCAGTTTTAAAAACAACTGGGTAATAGTTAAGTCAGGGAGTTAAGTCCAGCTACCCAAAGTAGTTTGGGACTCCCATATTTTAGGGTTAAGTCAGGGGTTTTCTAATTAAGTCAACTGTTTTAAGGGGCGGTTTGCTAGAACTGCTTGGTTTTAAATCAGCCCGGTTGAGTTTTGGGGAGTTTGCTATTAATAACTGGTTTTCCCCTGGTTAGTATTAGCTAGGTTGTTTGCAACGGAAACCCGCGGTTTGGTAGGGTAGCTAGCTGGTTTGCCCCTTGGAGTTAAAGTCAGCTGTTTAAATAAACTGGGTAGCCATTGGGTAAAAAGGGGTTTAAAAAAGGTGTTGAGCCCCCTAGAAACTCCTTTCCTTTTAAACAGTTAATTAATGGTAAACCAAGGGTAGCTAGGTTTGTACAAGAAACTAACTGTTAGCCAGCTGGATTTTAAATCACCCAGTTAAACAATGGGAGCCAACTTATTTAAAGTTAAATTGTTAGCTGGTGGGTAGCTAGTTAAACAACTTTAAATCAAGGTGGCTAGCTAGGTGGGAGCCTTTAAGCCCGCTGTCTTCCGGAAGGGTACTATTAATTTAGCTATTAATTAGCTGGTTGGGCCCTGGCTAGCAGGTTGCTGGAAATTAAGCCCGTTTGGTTTGCCCCCTGGCCAGGTTTTTCCCGCTAGTTAATGGCTGGCTATCCCCCCCGGCCAAGGAGGGGGGCTGGGTAGTTAAGTGGGTGGATTGCTTAAAAAGGCCCGATATAAGCTTTGGAGTTACCCCTTGCTGGTAGCCAACCTAGCTGGTTAACCCCGCCAGGTTTTGTAGCTGGGAAACCAATGGCTAGGTATTTAAAATTTGCCCAGATAAGTCATTTGGGTAGCCAGCGCTAGCTTTAAGTCAGCTAAGTTTAAATAAGCTGGCTAACCGGTGGCTATAGGTTTGGAAACCAGTTAAGTTAGCTGGCTAGCCAGTTGGGTAACTTTTAAACCCGCTAGGTTTTTTCTTGGCTTGGGCCCGCTTTCCCAGATTGGAAACCCCTAGTTAAGTCAGCTGGCTAACCAGCAGCTAGGTGGTTAATCAACTTTAAAATCGGGCCCACCAGCTGGTAGTAGTTAAAAAGCTAATTAAGTCACTGGTACACAAAATTTTTCTAGTTATTTTAGCTTGTTAATTTAGCTGGCTAGTAGTTAGCTAGTTAAGTCAGCTATTTATATCAGCTAGCTAGCTAGTTAAGCAGCTAGTCAATTGAGCTAGCTAGTTAAATAGCTAGCTGGTAGTTATTTCAGCTAGTATAGTCAGCTGGCTAGCTATGTAGGTACCTAGTTAAGTAGCTGGCTAGCTAATTAAGTTAGTTAATTCACCTGGTTGCCAGCTGCCTAGCTGGGTAGCTAGCTATTAATTCAGCGGCTACCCAGCTGGCTACTAGTTAAGTCACCTAGTTAGGGCAGCTCACTTGTCAGCTGGTTAGCTAGGTAGTTGGGTAGTTAAGTCAGCAGGAAAGCAAGGTTACATAGGCAGCTAGCTATTTAAGTCAGCTGGATAGCCACCTGGTTAGCTAGTGATTTCAGCTAGTTAATTTAGCTGACTAGCCAGCTGGCTAAGAGTTGGTCAACTAGTTCTGTCAGCTGGCTAGCCCAAATGTTAGTTGCTTAGGTCAGCTAGTTAATTTAAATGGCTAGCAATCTGGCTAGCTAGATAGCTGGGAGATAAGTAGTTGGCTCTAAGCTGGCTAACTTGTTAAGTCAGGGAGGTAAGTCAGTTGGCTACCCACCTGTGTAGGTAGGTAGCTAGTTAATTAAGTCAGCTGGCTAGTGTCTGGTAGCTAATTAAGTCAGTGAATTAGTTAAGTGACTGGTTAGTCGTTGGCTAGCTAGGTGACTGGCTAGTTAAGCCAGCTGGCTAGCCGGGTGGCTATCTAGTTAATTCAGTAGTTAAGTCATCTGGGTAGCCAGCTGGTTAGCTAGGTGGCTGGCAAGTTTTCGGCTGGTTAGCAGGTTGGTCAGGTATGTGGGCCCGCTAGTTAAGCCAGCTGGATTGCTGTGACCAGCCGGGTGACTGGCTGGTAAAACTGGCTTGCTATCCTACTGTCCAGACTAGCTACTAGCTGGCTGCCAGGTAGTCGCCAGGTAACTAGCTATTTAAGACCGCTAGCCAGCCAACTATCTAGTCAGTTGTTTATGTCAGCTAGCTAGCCCGCTAGCTAGTTAAGTCAGGCAGCAAGTCAGCTAACTATTCAGCTAGCCAGTTAAGTGAGCTAGTTAGTCAGTTTGCTAGTCAGTTTTCTATTTAAGTCAGCTAAAAGTTCAGCTAGCTAGAGCTAGATAGTTAAGTCAGCTAGCCTGCTAACTAGCCAGTTAGCAAGCTAGTTAAGTCAGCTATCTAGACAGATACATAACTTGTTTGCTAGCTGTTATGTCAGCTTATAGTCAGCTAGCTAGTTAAGTCGCTAGCAAATCAGTTAGTTACTTAGCTAACTAGTTGGCTACCAACTCAGCTAGCTGGTCACTAAATAGTAGGTTTACTCGCTTTTTATCAGGTCAGCTAACTAGTCGCATGCTCACCAGCCAACAGATCAAATCACTTGTTGGTTGGTCCAGGCCCAGAGGACAGCTAACTAGTTGGTTTGCTTGCCAGTCATGTAATTAAGTCAGCTCACCAGAGGCTCCTCCCAGCTTACCTGTTAAGGCAGGTCAACTTGGCCCCTTGCAAGCCAGTAGTTAAGTTGGCTCAACTGAGGCTCACTTGCTGGCCGACTAGGTAAGTCTTCTGACCAGACAGCTCACTGCCAGGTGACTAAATCAGCTGACCACTCAGCTCATTCGCTGGCCACTATTTAATTCACTGACCAGTTGGCTCACTCCTTGCCGACTAGTTAAGTCAGTTAACTGGTAGGCGACTAGATGGCCAAGTAGTTAACTAAGCTAACAAATCAGCCGACTAGTTGCCCATTTTCAGCCAACAAGTTAGCTCAGGTAACTAGTAGGCAGAATAGTTAGGCAACTAAACTGTTGGTCAGCTAGTCGGCTGACTAATTAGGTCAACAAACCAGCCAGCCAACTTGTTAAGTGAACTACCTAGTGGGCCAACACGTCAGTCAACTAGTTAACCGAGCTAACTAGTCGGGTGACTATTTGGCCGAATGTTAAACCAGCTACGAAGTCAGCCTAGTAGTCAACCAAGTGTTTAACCAATAAGTGTGGCCAAATCGTCATCCAAAAGTCACCCCGCTAACTCATTAAACAACTAGTTAAATCAGCTATTAACTCGTTTACAACTAGTTAAAACAGTTAGCTAACTCATTAACCAACTCATTAAGTCAGCAGCTACCTCGTTAGCCAACTAGTTAAGTCAGCTATCTAAGTCAGTTAGCTAACAAGGTAGCTAGCTAAGTCAGTTGCTAAGTCAGCTAGCTCACTAGTTAGCTAACTATTTAAATCAGCTACTTAAGTCTGCTACCTAACTAGATAGCTAAAATTTTAAAACAGCTAGATATTCAACTAGTTAAATAGATAGCTAAATATAACATTCAGGTAGTTAAGTCAGCTACTATCGAGTTAAGTGACCATTAAGTCAGCTACTAAGTAGTTAAATCACCTCGCTAAGTCAACTATTAAGTCAGTTTCTAATTTAGTCAGCTGGGTAAGACAGCTAGTTATGTAGTTGCTAAGGGTTAAGTCACAGGGTTTAGTCAGGTAGATAGCCTGTTAACTAATGGGTTAAGTCAGCTGATTAAAACAGCTAGCTAGCTAGTTAGCAAACGGGTTGTGTCAGCTGCTAGAGTAGGCTAGTAGAAAGTTACTAAGGAGTTAAGTCAGCTGGATATGTAGCTAGCTAGTTAGCTAAAGATTTAAGTCAGCTGGTTGAGTCAGCTAGTTTTGCTCGTTAGCTAATGAGTTAATCAGATGATTTAAAAAGGCCCGTAGCACGTTAGATAATGAGTAAGCTAACTAGTTAGCTAGCGGGGTTTTATCAGTTTGCTAGCTAGGCAGCTAACTATTTACGTGAGCTTGTTAGATAGGTAGTTAGCTGGTTAGCTTACCATTTAAGTCAGCTAGCTAGGTAGCTAGTTAGTCAGTTAACTATTAAATCAGCTGGCTAGCTATGTAGCTATTAGTTAATTCAGTAGTTATGTCCCTGGGTAGCCAGTTTGGGTAGCTGGGTAGTGAGCTATTTAAATCAGATGGCTAGGCAGCTGGCTAGCTGGTTAATTCCGCTAGTTAAGAGAGCTGGGTAGCCAACTGACAAGGTAGGTAGCTAGCTACTTAACTCAGCTAGATAGCTACCTTCCTAGCTAGTGATGTCTGAGAGTTAAGTCAGCTGGAAGACAACTGGCTAGCTGGTTAAATCATCTCGTTTTGTCATCTGTCTAGCCAGTGGACAGCTGGTAGCTAGCTAGATAAAACACTTACTAAACCCCAGTCTATTGTTCAATTCAACTAGGTAAAGTCAGCTTTGGGTAGGTAGGGTAGATAGATTAGTTAGCTGGCTAGCAGCTTGCTGGGTTAAGTCAGCAAGGTAAGTCAACTGGCTAGCCCGCTGGCTAGATAGCTAGCCACTAGTTAAGTCAGCTGGGTAACCAGCAGAGTAGCTGGCTAAGTCAGCTAGTTAAGTCAGCTGGCAACCATCAGGCTAGGTAGGTAAGTCAATTCATTAATTCAATTGGCTATACAGCTGATTATCTAGTTAAAAAGCTAGTTAATTTAGATGGCCATCCATCTGGCCAGCTAGTTATTTCAGCTAGTTAAGACAGCTGGCTGGCTAGGAAATTAGCTATATAAGTCAGCTAGTTATGTCAGCTGGGTAGCTAGTTAAGTCAGCTAGTTATGGCAGCTGGCTAGCTAGATAGCTAACTAGGTAGCTAGATGGTTAAGACAGCTAGTTAACCCAGCTGTCTAGCTACATAGCTAGCTGGTTAAGTGGAGTTAAGTCAGTTTGCATCTAGTTAAATCAGCAATATAATTCAGCTGGGTAGCCAGTTGCCTAGCTGGTAAGCTAGCTAGTTAAGTCAGCTGGCTAGCTAGTTAGCAAGCTACTTAAGTAACCTAGTTAAGTCAGCTCACTAGCCAGTTGGTTAGCTAGGTAGCTGTGTAGTTAACTGGCAAGTCAGCGGGCTACATAGGTAGGTAGCTAATTAAGACAGCTGGATATCAAGCTCGCTAGCTAGGTAGCTAGGGAGTTAGGTCACCCTGCTAGCCAGCTGGCTGGCTACTTAAGTCACCTAGTTAAGTGAGCTGCCTTGACACCTGGCTAGCTAGGTCTAGATAGTTAAGTCAGATGTCTAACCCACTGGCTAGAAAGTTGAGTCACCTAGTTAAGTTAGCTACCTAGCCAGCTGGCTCGTAAGCTAGTTTGCTAGTGAAATCAACCAGCTAGATAGCTGGCTAGCTAGTTAAGTCACCAAGTTAAGTCACCTGGCTAGCCAGCTGGCTAGCTATATGCAAACTAGTTAATTCAGCTGACTAGCAACAGGCCAGCATTTAAGTCAGCTAGTTTAGTCAGCTGGCTAGGAGCTGGCTAGCTACATAGTGAGCCAGTTAAGTCATTTGGCTAGCCAGCTGGTTAGCTAATTAAGTCAGCTGGTTAAGTCAGCTGGCTAGCCAGCTAGCTAGCTAGAGAGCTAGTTAATCCAATTGCTAGCCAGCTGGCTAACTAGTTAAGTCAGCTAGTTGAGTCAGCTGGCTAGCCAGGTGGCTAGTTGGTTAAGTCAACTAATTAAGACAGGTGGCTATCCAGCTCTCTAGCTAGGCAGCAAGCTAGTTAAGTCAGCTGCCTATCCAACTGGCTAACTAGTTAAGTCTGCTCCTTAATCAGCTTGCTTCCCATCTTGCTAGCCAGGTAGCTAGCCCAGCTGGCTACCCACCTGGGTAGCTGGTTAAGTCAGCTAGTTTATTCAGCTGGCTAGCCAGCTGGCTATCTAGTTGAGTAGGTTAATTAAGTCAGTTGGCTAGCCATCTGGCTAGCTGGTTTAAAACATAGTTCAGTCAGCTGGCCAGCCAGTTTGCTAGCTAGGTAGCTAGCTAATTAAGTCAGCTAGTTAAGTAGCTGGCTAGCTAGTTAAGTTAGTTCAGTCAGGTGGCTTACCAGATGCCTATCAGGGTATCTATCTAGTTAAGTCAGCTGGCTAGCCATCTGGCTAGCTAGTTAAGTCACCTAGTTAAGTCAGCTCGCTGGCCAGCAGATTATCTAGGTAGTTAGGTACTTAAGTCAACTGGAAAACCAGCAGGCTATGTAGGTATGTAGCTAGTTAAGTCAGCTAGCTATCCATCAGGCTATCTAGTTATGTCAGCTAGTTAAGTCAGCTGTCTGTTCAGCTGTCTATGTAGATAGATAGCTAGTTAAGTGTGCTGGTTAGCCAGCTGGCTACTTAGTTAAGTCAGCTAGTTAAGTCAGCTGACAAGGCTGCTGGATAGCTAGGTAGCTAGGCAATTAAGTCAGCTGGCTAGCCAGCTGGCAGGTATTTAATTCAGCTAGTTTATTCAGCTGACTAACAAGTTGAGTAGCTAGTTAATTCAGCACATTAAGTCAGTTGTCTATCCAGCTTGCTAGCTAGTTATAAAGCTAATTAGGTCAGATGGGCAGCCATCTGGCTTGCTAGCTATTTCAGCTAGTTAACTCAGCTGGCTAGCTTGAAAGCTAGCTAGTTAAGCCAGCTAGATATGTCAGCTATTTAGCTAGTTTAGTCAGCTAGTTAAGTCAGCTAGCTATATGATAGCTAGCTAGGTATCTAGCTAGGTAAAACAGCTAGTTAAATCAGCTGGCTAGCGAGGTAGCAAGCTAGTTAAGTCAGCTAGTTACGTCAACTGGCTAGCTGGTTAATTCAGTTAGTTAAGTCAGCTGGCTAGCTATATAATTTAGCTAATTAAGTCAGGTGGCAAGCCAGGATGCTATCTAGGTAGCTAGCTAGTTATGTCAGCTGTCTAGCCAGTTGACTAGATATTTTAGTGACCAAGTTAAGTTAGCTCACTAACCTGCTGGCTACCTAGGTAACTTGCCATTTAAGTCAGCTGGATGGACAGCTGGCTAGTAGATAAGTCACCTAGAAATTCAGCTGGATAGCCAGCTGGCTAACTATGTAGCAAGCTAGTTAGTTCAACTGGCTAGAAAGCAGGCCATCTAATTAAGTCAGATAGTTAAGTCAGCTGGTTAGCCAACTGGCTAGCTAGGTGGCTGGCAAGTTAAGCCGGCAGATTTTCAGGTTGGTCAGTTAGGTGGCTAGCTAGTTAAGCCAGCTGGCTAGCCGGTTGACCAGCAGGCTGCCTGACTATTTCAGCCAGCTGTCTATCCCACTGTCCAGCCAGTTGGCTGGCTATTTAAGCTGGCTGGCTAGCCAGATGGCCAGCCTGCTAGCTAGCTAGCTGGCTGCCTAGGCATCTAGCCATCCAGGTTTCCAGCTAGTTAAGCCAGCTGTCTAGCTGTCTAATGAACAAGGTAGCTAGATAGTTAAGTCAGCAGGCTAGCCACGTAGCCAGCCAACTAGCTAGTCAGCTACTCAAAACTTGTAGCTAGCCAGCTAGTAGTTAAGTCAGCTAAATATTCAGCCAGCTTGTTAAGTCAGCTAGCTACTCAGGTTCCTAGTCAGCTTGCTAGTTAAGTCTGCTAGCTAGTCATTTAGCTAGTCAGCCTGATAGTTAATTCAGCTAGCCAACTAACTAGCCAGTTACCTAGCTAGCTAAGTCAGCTAGCTAGACAGCTATATAGCTTGTTTGCTAGCTAGTTATGTCAATTATACAGCCAACTAGCTAGTCAGCTAATTAGTTAAGTCAGCTAGCACATCATTTATTTACTTAGCTAACTCGTCAGCTGGCAACTCAACTAGCTGGTCAGCTATCTATTGGGCTCCCTCGTTTTCCATCAGGCTAGCTAACTAGTAGGCTCGCTCGCATGCAAACCGGTCAGGAAACTAGTCAGCTCGCTTCCCAGCCAACAGGTCAACTAACTTATTGGCTCACTCAAAGCCCAACAGATCAGTTAACTAATCGTTTGCTCACAGGCCGACCAGTTAAGTTAGCTCACTGGTCGGCTCACTCGCCAGCTGACTAGTTATGGCAGAGCATGTATTGGCTCATTAGCAGGCCTACAAGTTAATTCAGCTGACCAGTCGGCTCACTCGCTGGCCGACTAGTTGTCAGCTCACCTGTCAGCTCTCTCTGGCCGATAGTTAAGTCAGCTAAACAGTCGGCCAACTAACCGGCCCTCTAATTAAGTAAGCTAACCAATCTGCCAACTAGTGGGACAACTTGTCAGCCGACAAGTTTGGTCAGCTAATTAGTTGGCAGATGATTTAGGTCAGCTGAGTAGTCAGCCAGCTAGTCGGCCGACTAGTTATGTCAGCAAACTAGCCAGACAACTACTTAACACAGCTAACTAGGGGGCCAATTCATCAGTCAACTAGTTAACCCAGGTAAATAGTCGGCCGACTAGTCGGCCAGTTTGTTAACCCAGCTAACAAGTCGGCCGATTAGTCAGCCAACGTGTTAAACCAGCTAACTAGTAACTGACTCATCAGTCTACAAGTTAAGTCACCTACTAACTCTTAACCAACTAGTTAAACAGTTATATAACTCATTAGCCACTCGTTAAGTCAGATAGCTATCTAATTAGCCAACTAGTTGTCACTAGCTAAGTCAGCTGGCTAACAAACTAGCTAAATATGTCAGCTAGCTAAGTCAGATAGGTCACTATTAGCTGACTATTTAATTCAGATACTTAATCTTCTACCTAACTATGCAGCTATTTAGTTAAGTCAGCTGTTTATTAAGATAGTTAAATAGCTAACTATTTAATTCAGGTACATAAGTCAGCTTGCTAACTAGTTAAGTCACCAGTTATGTCAGCTAGCTAAGTAGTTAAGTCAGGTAGCTAAGCAGCTAGTTAAGTCAGCTTCTAATTTATCACTGGTTAAGACAGCTAGCTAGCTTGTGACCAAAAGGGGTTTAAGTCCAGGTTGAGTCGGGTTTTTTAGCTAGTTAACTAACAGTTTAATTCAGGGGTTGAGTCAACTAGCTAGCTAGTTAGCAAATGGGTTGAGTCAGCTACTTGACTAGGCTACCTAGCTAGTTAGCTAACAAGTTAAGTCAGCTGGATGGTCAGCTAGATAGCTAGATAGCTAATGAGTTAAGTCAGCTCGTTGAGTCACTAGCCAGCTCATTAGCTAATGAGATAAGTCAGATGATTGTCACCTAGCTAGCACATTAGATAACGAATAAGCTAACTAGTTATCTAGCAGGTTTAGTAAGCTAGCTAGCAAGGCAGCTAACAATTTAAGCCAGCTTGTCAGCTAGGTAGGTAGCTAGTTAGCTAACTAAGTCAGCTGGCTAACTAAGTAGTTAGCTAGTTAATGATCTATTTAAGTTAGATTGCTAGCTAGGTAGCTACTAGTTAAGTCAGCTGCTTAAGTCAGCTGGCTAGCCAGCTGGCTAGCTAGGTAGTGAGCTAGTTAAGTCAGTTGGCCAGCCATGGATAGCTGGTTAATTCAGCTAGTTAAGTTAGCTTGCTAGCCAACTGCCTAGGTAGGTAGCTAGCTAGTTAAGTCAGCTAGATAGCTACCTGGCTAGCTAGTGATGTCAGTGAGTTGTCAGCTAGCTAGCCAACTGGTTAGCTGGTTAAATCAGTTAGTTTAGTCAGCTGTCTCACAAGTTGGTTAGGTAGGTAGCTAGCTAGATAAATCAACTGGCTAGCCAGCGGGATAGTTGTTCAAGTCAGCTAGTTAACTCAGCAGTCTAGCCTGCTGGCTACATTGATAGCTAGCAAGTCGTGAGGTCGCTAACCAGCTTGCTAGCTTAAGTCAGCTAGGTAAGTCAACTGGCTAGCCAGGGGCTAGATAGGTAGCCAGCTAGTTAAGTCAGCTGGCTAGCCAGCTGACAAGCTGGTTAAGACTAGCTAAGTCAGATGGTAACCAGCTGGCTAGCAAGTTAAGTCAGCTAGTTAAGTCACCTGGCAACTGGCAGGCTAGCTACTTAAGTCAGCACATTAAGTCAGTTGGCTATCCAGCTGGTTAGCTAGTTAAAAAGTTAGTTAAGTCAGATGACTATCCATCGGTCTACCTAGTTATTTTAGCTATTTAAGTCAGCTGGCCAGCTAGGAAGCTAGCTATATTAGCAAGCTAGATATGTCAGCTAGGTAGCTAGTTAAGTCAGCTAGTTTATTTAGCTGGCTAGCTAGATAGCTAGGTAGGTATCTAGCTAGTTAAGTCAGCTGGCTAGCTAGCTTGCTAGCTGTTTAAGTCAGGTTTTTAAATTTCTTCTGGCCAGCAGTGCCTAGCTAGAAAGTCTGCTAGTTAAGTCACTGGCTAGCTGGGTAAGTCAGTTAGTTAAATCTGCTGGCAAAACAGCTGCCTAGCAGGATAGCTAGCTAGTTAAGTCAGCTGGCTAGCTAGCTGGCTAGCAAGGTATGTCACCTAGTTAAGTCAGCTCTCTGGCCAGCATTTTAGCTAGGTAGTGAGGTAGTTAAGTCAGCTGGCAAGCCAGCGGGAAATGTAGGTAGGTAGCTATTTAAATTTCAAGTGTCTAGCCAACTGGCTAGCTATAAGCTCGCTAGGTAAGTAGGCTGGCTAGCCAGTTGTAGCTGGTTAAGTGAGCTATTTAATGGCTCAATAGCAACCTGACTAGGTAGTTAGATAGCTCATAAGTCAGCAGGCTAGCCGGTGGCTAGCTAGTTTAGTCAGCGAGTTAAGTGAATAGCCACTTAGTCAGCTACCACTGGCTAAGTGGTATCTAGTAAAGCCAGTTGGCTAGCCAGATGTCCATCTAGTTATGTCAGCTAGTTAAATCAGTTTGTTAGATGGCTGGCTAGCTAGGGGGCTGGAAGTTAAGCTGCCTTGTTAGCAGCTGGGCAGTAGGGGGCCACTAGTTAAGCCGCGGGCTAGCTGGCTGACCAGCAGATGTCTGGCAAAATAAGCGGGATGGCTACCCCAATGCCCAGCCTCCCGCTGGCTATTTAGCCTGTTTGCTATTCAGGTGGCCGCCGCTAGCTTTTTAGCCAGTTGTCTGGGAAGCTAGTCAGCCAGGTAGCTAGCTAGTTAAGACAGGTGGCTAGCAGACTAGTTAATTCAGCGACCAGTGGATCCTCACGGCCCAAACTATTAAAGTCAGCTCACCTGTCTGCTCCTAAAGGGCTGACTAGTTAAGTCACTAAACGTTCGGCCTACTAGCCATACAACAAATTGTCAGCAAACCCAAATCGGGACTAGTGGGACAACTTCTCATTTGACTAGTTAGGTCAGCTAACTATTTGGGCCCAAATTAGTCGACCTACTAATTAGGTGAGCAAACTGCTCAGCCAAATACTTACAGAGACTAATATGGGCCAAACCCTCTGCCAACTAATTAACCAAGCTAAATAGGGGCCGATTAGTTGGCCAACTTGTTAAGCAAGCTAACAAGTTGGCGAGTAGTCACCAATGTTTAAATCAGTAGCTAGAAGCAACCGTCAGCCAACAAGTTAAGTCACCTAGTTAACTCTTATCCAATTTCCTAAGTCAGCTATTTAACTCATTTAAACAAGTTAAAACAGTTATCTAACTCATTAACCAACTCATTAATTCAGCTAGCTATCTCGTAAGCTAACTAGTTATGTCAACTAGCTAAGTGAGTTAGCTAACTAGCTAGCTAAGTAATTCAGCTAGCTAAGTCATCTAGTTCACAAGTTAGATAATTATTTAATCAGATAGTTAAGTCTGCTACCTAACTAGTTTGCTAATTAAGTCAGCTCATTATTCAACTAGTTAAATAGTTAGCTTACTATTTAATTCAGGTAGTTAAGTCAGCTAGCTAACTAGTTGTCACCCAGTTAAGACAGCTAGCCAAGTAGTTAAGTCAGCTAAGTCAGCTAGTTAAGTCAGTTTTCTAATATACTCGTGGTTAAGACATCTAGCTAGTATTAGCTAAAAGTTTTAAATCAGCAGGGTTTAGTCAGGTTGTTAGCTGTTAACTAATGGGTTGTCAGCGGTTGAGTCAGCTAGCTAGTAGTTAGGAAATGGATTGAGTCAGCTGTTTGTGTAGGCTAGCTAGCTAGTTAGCTAAAGAGTTAAGTCAGCTGCATGGTCAGGTAGCTAGTTAGATAACTAATGAGTTAAGTCAGCTGGATGAGTCAGCTAGCCAGCTCATTAGCTAACAAGATAAGCCAGATAATTAAGTCACCTAACTAGCCCGTTATATAATGATTAAGCTAACAGTTATCTAGCTGGTTAAGTAAGCCCTAGCAAGGCTGCTATGTTTAAGTCAGCTTTTTAGCTAGGTAGATATCAAGTTAGTTATTTAAGTCAACTGAGTAACTAGGTAGCTTGCTAGTTAGCTAACTATTTAAGTCAGCTGTATAGCTAGGTAGCTACTAGTTAAGTCAGCTACTAAGTCAGCTGTCTAGCCAGCTGGCTAGCTAGATAGCTAGCTAGTTAATCAGTTGGCTAGCAAGCTGGCTAGCTGGTTAATTCAGCTGGTTAAGACAGCTGGCTAGCCAACTGGCTAGGTAGGTAGCTAGCGATGTCAGCGAGTTAAGTCAGCTGGCTAGCCAACTGGCTAGCTGGTTTAGTAGCTAGTTTAGTCAGCTGTCTAGCCAGCTGGCTAGGTTGGTGGCTAGCTATATAAGTCAGCTTGCCAGCAAGCAGGTTAGATGTTCAAGTTAGCTAGTTAAGTCAGTTGACTAGGCTGCTGTCTACGTAGATAACTAGCAAGTTAAGAAAGGTGGCTAGCAAGCTTGCTAGTTTAAATCAGATACGTAAGTCAGCTGGCTAGCCAGCTGGCTAGATATGTAGCCAGCTCGTTAAGTCAGCTGGTTTGCCAGTTGACTAGGTGCTTAAGTCAGGTAGTTAAGTCAGTGGGCAACCAAGTTAAGTCAGCTAGTTAAGAAAGCCTGCAACCAGGGGTG
>JAPVLO010002473.1:0-34430 GCA_027257055.1 Cephalopachus bancanus
GGCCCCAGCGGGGTCAGCGGCCCTTATCAAGACCACGAATGGCTCTTCCGGGGCCAGAGCACTTGCTGGTTATTGTCACGTGGCTTCTGAAGAAGGCCTTGGGGGACAGTAAGGTCCTGGTCCTCACTTGGCAAGGTATAGAGCCCCCTTACCACGCACTCAGGAGGGTGGAGGGATGGGGAACAGTGCAGGGAAGAGGCCGGAAGGCAACAGAGCAAGCAGGCGGGAGCTCCCGTTGATGTGAATAAGAGAGCGTTGCCTGGATACAAGTCGTGTGACTGCTGGGAGCCAGCCGGAGGGCCGGGCAGGCATTTAAGACTCAAACAGAAAGCAGGATGCGAACCCCAGAGAGCAGGCAGGTCTGGCAGGCGCCTCTCTGCCACCAGACAGTTCCTTTCTGCTCCTGCCAGGGAGTCAGTGCCAAGCGGCTGCCGCGGACTGTCCCTAGACACCCCTTCAGCTGTGCCACCGGTTTCTCGAAGCATCTGTCATCCCGGGGCTCTCGCACTCGTCCTGCCTGGGGGCACACCTTCTGAATGAAGGCCCCGCAGGAGAGGCTAACCACAGAGGATGGAGGGTACCGAGCAGGGCGGCCCCATCTGCCCTGAACGCCCCTTGAGTGACCTCCCTGTGTCTGGTCCCGCCCCTGCCCTTGAGACAAGAGCCCAAGGGCAAGGTGGGTGGCCCTGCAGAAACAGTCCTGCCTCAGCCAGGGCTTGCCCCCCACCCCCGAGGTCCGGCCCTGCCTCTTCCCTCAGCCTTCTGGTCCCGAAGGGGCTTGGGCTGCTTATAGGGTTCGAGTCTCCGAGAGCCACTGAGGGGGGCAAGAGCCCCCTGTTGCTGCTGTGTGTAGGACCCCAAGTGGATGCCAACAGCGAAGCTGGGGGGGTGAGGGCCACGATGCGGGTACCTGGGACCCTCCGTCCCTCTGCCTTCCACAGCCACTCTGGGCGTGGTGCCCTCCTTCCCCTTGGCCGAGGGTCTCCCAGCCCAGCTCATCTCGACCCTGCCGCTCCCTGGTGCCACCCGGGCTGATTTCACGCTTCTTGCTATATGTCCATTTCCCTGACCCTGGGCCTTGGGTTTGTGTCACCTGAGAGCCAGTCCTGCTTGCGTCCATGCCAGGAGTTGGGGAACACTGGGTGAGGGGCTACACTCTGTCACCATTAGCCAGGCCAGGTCCTGTTCACCAGGGCCGGGGCCCCTGCCGTTCCACTGCCCACCTCCCACCACAGAGTGGACCACGAGGGTTACTTCACCCCTCCCTCAAGCTCAGCCAGAAAGTCCCGTACTGCTTGGGAGAGGAAGGGGTTTAGTTTGGGATTTTTTTTTTAACATTTCAAAAATTGATATTGAGATATAATAACAGGCTTCACCATTTTTTTTTTTTTAGTCGAGAGTCTCACTCTCGCCCAGGCTAGAGTGCAGTGGCACACTCGCGGCCACCACAGCCTCGACATGCTGGGCTCAAGCAATCCTTCCACCTTCCAAGTAGCTGGAACTACAAGCACGTGCCACCACACCTGGCTAATTTTTTGATTTATTGTAGAGATGAGGTCTCACCAAGTTGCCCAGGTTGGTCTCGAACCCACGGGCTCAGGCAATCCTCTCACCTCGGCCTCCCAAAGTGCTGGGATTATAGGCGTGAGCCACTTCACCCTACCAACTTCACCATTTTATTTTATTTTTATTTATTTTTTTTTTTTTTTGAGTTGGAGTCTCACTCTGTCGCCCAGACTGGAGTGCAGTGGCCGCTCCCGGCCACCGCAGCCTCGACCTGCTGGGCTCCGGCGATCCTTCCGCCTCAGCCTTCCAAGTAGCCGGAATTATAGGCATGCGCTACCACGCCCGGCTGATTTTTTTGATTTATTGTAGAGATGAGGTCTCGCTGCCCAGGCGGGTCTCGAACCCGCGGCTCACGCAATCCACTCACCTCAGCCTCCCAAAGGCACAGGATTACAGGCTGAGCCACCGAACCCGGCATCAACTTCACCATTTTAAAGTGCACAATTCGGCCAGGCTCGGTGGCTCAGCCTGTAATCCCAGCACTTTGGGAGGCCAAGGTGAGTGGATTGCCTGAGCCCGCGGGTTCAAGACCCGCCTGGGCAACTTGGCAAGACCTCATCTCTACAATAAATCAAAAAATGAGCTGGGCGTGGTAGCGTGCGCCTGTAGTTCCAGCTACTTGGAAGGCTGAGGCGGAAGGCTCGCCGGAGCCCAGCAGGTCGAGGCTGTGGTGGCCGGGAACGGCCACTGCACTCCAGTCTGGGCGACAGAGTGAGACTCCAACTCAAAAAAAAAAAAAGTGCACGATTCAGTGACTTTTTAGGTATATTCACAATGTGCACACCTCACTACTACTTCCAGAATATTTTCTCTTTTTTTGTTGTTTGAGTTGAGGTCTCACTCTATCACCCAGGCTGGAGTGCAAGTTGGCAGGATCAGAGCTCACTGCAGCCTCAACCTCCTGGCTCAGGCGATCGTTCTGCCTCAGCCTCCCAAGTAGCTGGAATTACAATGTGCCACCAAACCAGCATCATTTTTTCATAGAGACGAAGTCTCACTATGTTGCTCAACCTGGTTTCGAACTCCTGGACTCAAGCAAGCCTCCTGCCTCAGCCTCCTAAAGTGCTGGGATTACAGGTGGGAGCCGTCACGCCTGGCCAACTTCTAGAATATTTCCATCACCCCAAAAGAAGCCCTGCACCCACTAGCAGTCACTTGCCATTTCTTCCCCACCCCCTATCCCCTGGTAGCCCAAATCTACTTTCTTTACAGATTTGCCTATTCTGGGCTTTTCATATAAATGGAGTCATACATTTCAATTGTTACAATCCAAATGATGCTTGGCTGTTCTCCTTGCATACCAGAAAATCAAAGGGGCAGGGAACTGGTAGAAGTTTATAAACTGGGAGTGGTGGCTCACTCCTGTAATCCCAGCACTTTGGAAGGTGGAGGTGCCAGGATTGCCTGAGCCCATGGGTTTGCGACCAACCTGGGCAATATAACAAGACATCATCTCTACAATAAATTTTAAAAATTAGCCGGGTGTGGTGGCGCATGCCTGTAGTTCCAGCTCCTTGGAAGGCTGAGGCAGAAGAAACGCCTGAGCCCAACAGGTTGAGGCTGTGGTGGCCGTGAGCATGCCACTGCACTCCAGCCTGGGCGACAGAGTGAGACTCCGACTAAAAAAAAAATTTATCTTTGTGTTCGAATCCAGGGAGCAGAGCCAGACTTGAGGCCTTTCTAAAATGGTTCTGCCCACCCTTCTGGCCTCACTGTCCACTTCTGTAGTCCAGAATTGTCGATACCTATACATTAGCCACATGACCAAGAGAGCATTGTACAGAACTCAAGTTACAGCTGCATTTTACATTTAGTGACATTTGGAATAAAGGAAATTTACAAGGCCTGACATCATGCATTGCAAAACAGGTAAATCACAAGACTTATGATTACATTAATACTATATGATTCAAAGAAAGGGAGTCAATAGGATTTACATCTTTGGGCTAGTCCTTAGGGAAGTCAGAGATGCCTGAAGCTACTTACTGGGAGTGCATAGAAGACAAGGGGGCCAGGTGGTTCACGCCTATAATCCCAGCACTTTGGGAGGCTAAGGTGAGTGGATTGCCTGAGCCCACGGGTTCGAGACCAGCCTGGGCAACTTGGCAAAACCCTTGTCTCTACAATAAATCAAAATGTTAGTCCTAGCCAGGCTCGGTGGCTCAGCCTGTAATCCCGCGCCTTTGGGAGGCTGAGGTGAGTGGATTGCCTGAGCCCGTGGGTTCGAGACCCGCCTGGGCAGCGAGACCTCATCTCTACAATAAATCAAATAATCAGCCAGGCATGGTAGCACACGCCTGTAATTCTGGCTACTTGGAAGGCTGAGGCGGAAGGATCACCAGAGCCCAGCAGGTCGAGGCTGCGGTGGCCGGGAGCGGCCACTGCACTCCAGTCTGGGTGACAGAGTGAGACTCCAACTCAAAAAAAAAAAAAAATATTAGTCCGGTGTGGTGGTGTGTGCTGTAGTTCCAGCTACTTGGAAAACTGAGGCTGCAGTGGCCGTGAGCATGCCACTGCCCTCCAGCCTGGGAATCAGAGTGAGATGAGACTCCAACTAAAAAAAAAGATGGAAAAAAAAGATTTCACTGGATGTCTATGCCATGTTGCTTAGCCATTCATCCATCATTGGGCTGTTCCCACTTGTTGACTATTATAAAGAGTAGACACCTGTTTTCAATTCTCCTGGGCATATACTTAGCACTTCAGATTTATGATGGAAGAGAAGGGAGAAGGAAGAAAGGATGGAAAGCAGGAAGGGGGAAGAAAAGGGGGAAGGATAGGCCAGGCATGGTGACTCACACCTCTAATCACAGCACTTTGGAAGACCCGAGGCAGGAGGATCACTTGAGGCCAGGAGTTTGAGATCAGCCTGGGCAACATAGTGAGACCTCATCCCTAAAATTAAAATCAGCCAGGCGTGGTGTCTCACGCCTTTAATTCCAGCTCTTTGGGAGGCTGAGGCAAGAGGATTGCTTGAGCCCAGGGATTCAAGACCCGCCTGGGCAACATGGTAGACCTCGTCTCTACATAAATCATAAAAACTAGTCAAGTGTGGTGGTGCATGCCTGTAGTTCTGACTATTTGGAAGGCTGAGGCAGAAGGCTCACCCGAGCCCAGCAGGTCGAGGCTGTGGTGGCCGTGAGTGTGCCGCTGCACTCTAGCCTGGGCAAAAAAGAGTGGGACTCTGACTCAAAAATAAATTAATTAATTTTAAAAAAGGAGAGGACGGAGGGAGACAGGGAAGGGAGGAAGTGATAAGTGATGGGCCTGGGATGGTGTCTTGGAGCCAGATTGTGGATTCTTTTATTTTCTTTTGAGTCGGAGTCTCACTCTGTCTCCCAGGCTGGAGTGCAGTGGCACACTCACGGCCACCGCAGCCTCGACCCGCTGGGCTCCGGCGATCCTTCCACCTCAGCCTTCCAAGTAGCTGGAAATACAGGCGTGTGCCACCAGGCCCGGCTAATTTTTGGATTTATTGTAGAGACGAGGTCTCGCCAAGTTGCCCGGGGTGGGTCTTGAACCCGCGGCTCAGGCAGTCCACTCACCTTGGCCTCCCAAATTGCTGGGATTACAGGCTGAGCCACCGAACCCGGCCCAGATTGTGGATTCTTGAATACCTCGCAAGAGTCTGGACCTTACACCCCAGGAAATCGCTGATGGCCTCAGAGTAGGGAGGGCCAACACCCCACCTGCGTCTTAGGCAGAGGCTGGTAGTGTTGGCGAAGGGCAAAGGGAAGCTAGGACAGGCCGAAGACCAGGGACATTTGAGGAGCTGTCAGAGGACAGAGCCGTCCAGCACCCACTCTTTGTTCCTATGGAAACAGCACCCTAGTTTCCCTGTCAGGGACTCCCCCATCCTTCACACTCCTCCCTTGCCTAAACCCACAGCACATGGCATCTCCAGGCTTCAGTGACTGGTCGGGAATGGGTGTGACCTAAGATAGGCCGAATGCATTGACCCCAAGGCTCCTGCTGCAACAGGTAGAAAAGACAGCTGTGAGGGAGGAGGTGCTGCAGCCATTTTACCACCATGAGGAAAGCTGTCCTGAATGTGGAATAACCAGAAATCGCAGAGCCAGGAGGTGATGGAGAAGGGGCGTCAGCACCAGGCTGCAGTGGTCTGACCTCCTGTGAAGCCAGCCTCCTCCAGCCCCCAAACACAGACCGCAAGTACCCCCACTTTTTTTTTCTTAAACTGGTTTGAGTTGAACTTTCTGTCACTTGCAACCAAAATGATAAATGACTGAAGTAGGACAGTAGAATTGGGATGACTGTCAGGGGACAGACAGATAAAACACAGCTCAGGTAGGAAGGAGAGGGAATGAGCATTTCTGAGGACATACTCTGCACTTTTTTTCTTTGCTTTCTTTCCTTTTCTTTTTTTAGAGACAAGATCTCACTCTGTCACTCAAGCTAGAGTACAGTGGTACAATCATAGCTCACTATAACCTCAAACTCCCAGACTCAAGAGTGCCTCCTGCCTCAGTCTCCCAAGCAGGTGGGACTACAGGCATGTACCACCATGCCTGCTAATTTTTTATTTATGTATTTTTATGGGGGGGAGTTGGAGTCTCACTTGGTCGCCCAGGCTGGAAGGCAGTGGAACGCTCACAGCCAGGCTGTGACCTGCTGGGCTCCGGAGATTCTTCTGCCTCGCCTTCCAAGTAGCCGGAACTACAGGCATGTGCTACCATGCCTGGCTAATTTTTGATTTATTGTAGAGACGAGGTCTCACCAATTTGCCCAGGCTGGTCTCAACCCCCTGGGCAGAGGCAGTCTTCTTGCCTCGGCCTCCCAAAGTGCTGGGATTACAGGCTGAGCCACCAAACCCAATCACTTTTTTATTTTTTTGTAGAGGTAGGGTCTTGCTATGTTGCCCAGGCTGGTCTGAAACTCAAAGAACACATAGCTAGGCCATAACCTAGCAAAGCGATGACCAACATGAACAGTTTGACATACACGATCACATTTAATCTTTCCATAAACCCTGCTGGGAGGCTCTGAAAAATTCAGGGTCACCCATCTAAGTAAGCCACGGGGCTGGGATTAAAATCCAAATCCTCTGTCTTTCTGCTCTGCCATGCTACCGAACCCAGCCACCCAACAAGGACCAACTTAAGAGGAGTCCAGGTGAAAGGTGCAGGAAGCGACCAGAGGGGCGGCTCCCAAAATGGCACCGACACACCAGACAACAAAGGCCCTCAGTCCGGCTTCTGTGAGCACAATTCCCGGTGAGCGCCAATTTCAAAGCTCCACGCACGTCAATTTCAAACCTTCCCACATCAATTTCCAACCTTCCCGCCTCCTCAATTTCAAACTTCCCCTGCGGCCAATTTCAAACCTGCAAGCCTCCAATCAGTACCCAGCGTTGTTATGCATCCAATAGGACCATAACACGGCATTGGCCCCACCCTACTCCCATGCAGCTCCTCCAATAGGAGCATAGCACGGCCCCTTCCGCCTCCTGTCGGGCTGATAAATACAGCCCTCTGCCGCAACTCTCTCTCGTTCTCTCTTTCTCTCTCTGTCGCTCTCTCCCTCTTCCTCTCTGCAGCTCTCTCCCCGCCTCTCTCCCACTTCCTCTCTCTCTCTCCACAGACCCTTTCCCTTTTTCCTTGTAACTGCCACTTTAATAAATCTCTTGGTCCTGGCCGGGTGTGGAGTCATTACTGGTGCTGAACTTCTTTCATTGGTGCCGTGACTAGGATTGGGTGCTCTGCCCTGGTGCAGGTCTATCCCCATAGGTGGGACCCCCGACCTGGTGCCAGTGGCCACTCCAGCCCTCCCAGACCTTCGCCACCGTTTTGAACGCCTGACCTGCATCCACCAGCGACCATTGGATAGGTGAGTTCCCCAGACCTGGAAGCTTGAAACTTGCCCGGGATCACCGGGGGGAACTAGCCGTTGATCGTCCCGCAGCCCCTCCAGCCCCAGGGCAAGGAGGAACGCACCCTGCCTCGGCCTTCACGGCCACGGCAGACCCTGAAGGCTTCCTTTTCTCCCTTTCTCTCGCCAAGCTACAGCTAAAGGTTCTTTCCTCCTCCTTATCTCTCTCATACCTTCCCACGGCCACTGGGCTGCAGCGGGCCCCAGGGGTCCCACGTCTGCTAGCCCATAGTGGATCTCGCCCACCCCCCCCAAGGAATCCCATGGCTGTCGGGGTGCAGCGGGCCCCAGGGGTCCCACATCTGCTGGCCCACAGCGTATCTGTCGGGTAATAGGGAGCCTCGGAGGCTCCATGTTTGTTGCCCCATAGTAAGCACTATTCAACTGGCAGGAATCTCGAACACGCTCCCACCCGCCACTCAGTCAAGTGCTCTCTGTTTTCGAAAATCCTAGCACTAGGTGCCTTGACCCCTTGGTTCTCCAGGAGGACCCTGGTTGTGCTGAACCCCTGTGATGACAGGCTTTGCCACAACCACACTTTTCGGACAGCCAACTTTTCGAGGACGCCCTGTTTAGTCTACCTGTCTGATCATGGGAGGCTCATCATCCCTGCCAGTCAATTCCCCTCTTAAATGCCTATTAAACAATCTCACCACACTTTCTCTTTCCCCTGATATCAAACCCAAACACCTAATTCATTTCTGCACCCAAGATTGGCCAACATACCCCTTAGACAACCAAAATCAGTGGCCCCCCCAGGAGTCCCTCAATCCTGATATTATTCGGGACTTATATAATTTCTGTGAGCATTCAAAACGATGGGTAGAGATTCCCTATGTTCAGTCCTTTTCTCTCCTCCGTGAACATCCCTGCCTCTGCCTCAATTGCAATCCCTCTAATCTCTATCCTCCACTCATGCTAACATCTGCCTCTTCTACAACTTCTCTTTCTCCCATTTTTCCACGCACATGTGAGCCTCCTCCTCTAAGTTGTCCTCCCCCCACTACAGACCCTGCAAGTTCCATTTCTGCTCCCTCCTCCTCCATCTCAGATTTCAATCCTGTAGATGAGCCCCCACCTAACAGACAACCTCAGGCTCCCCCGCCCCCACCCTCCTCTACTCCAGCAGCTCAATCCCTATATCTTCCCCTTCCAATCGTTCCCCAGTGTAGTCCTCCGGTAACCTGAACCAAGGCCGCACCGGTCGTCCTAGCAGTTTACTAATATTGATTTAAACTCTATAAAGGGACACACTCTTTTGGCTATATATTTTATCTCCCAGTCAGCACCGGTATTAGGCACAAACTCCAAAAATTAAAAAAGGGCCCACAAACCCCTCAATTAGAACTATTGGACACGGCCTCTAAAATCTTTAACAACCAAAAGGAGGAAAGAATACAGGACCACCAACATAAGCAGGAAGCACTTCAGCTTTTATCTACCACTTTAGCAGAAAAAGCCACCACTGATAATCTTCCACCGTATTCCAGATGGTTAATAGCAGAAGGGGTATACAGCCCCCTTCCCCGGTTTGTTTCCGATGCCATCAAAATGGGCATATAGCCAAAGACTGTCAAGTCCCGCCCGCCAGCAAATCCTGTCCCAAATGCAAACAGCATGGACATTGGGCTCATGATTGCCTTGTTCGCCTAGCCGAAGGAGAGCACATGGCCCAGAGGCTTGCTGCAATTAAGGACACCAGGCATCTTACATGATCTCAAAGGGGGATCTCTTGGGCTTGCTCCAGTCAGCTTGACTCGCCCCTAACTTGGTAGCCCCAATGTCTTCGGAACAAACTATTAAACTAACCAAGCCTAGGGTGGAAATATCAGTAGCTGGCGGGGTTATATCATGTGTTATTAATACAGGGGCTACATGCTCAGCTCTACTTAAATTTCCTGGTCCACTCCTTCCTTCACCCCTTATGGTTGTGGGGGTACAGGGCATTATATCCAGGACCCTCACTACGCCATTACTTCCATGTGTTCTGGGAAATAAAATATTTCACACTCTCTCCTTATTATGCCAACATGTCCAGCTCCATTATTAAAAGGGGACATTATGATGAAAATTAAAACTCGTATTATTCTTTACCCTGAGCCATCACCACTGTGCTTTTTGGGTGTCTTGTATAGCTTTAAATTTCCCTAATAGTTCCACGTTGGATCCTATCTAAGCCTTTCCACTGCATATAAACTTATTGCTTTGGTTAAAACTCTAAGGTTAGGAAAATGTACAGAATGTAAAGAAAGTTGTTGGTGTAAGGTATGTTTTTAGTAAGAAAGGATAAAGAAAAGATAAATAATTATATAGTAAGGAATATTGTATGGTACATTTTTGTTCTATAATAGAATGGCTGGTTAAAGAAAGTATAGAACAAAAATAGAAGGTTTAAACATGTCGAAAAATGGTATGAGCATGTCAAAAAATGGTATAAGTATGTCGAACATGGTAGGTGAAAGTTTGTGAAAAGAAGGAAAAGAAATTCTGTAAATACTCGAGGCTACAAAAAAGGTTTAATTAGCCCTCCCCCCACTGTCTTTGTTACAAAAGAGCGAGGGTTTTTCTTTTCAAAATCGTTGGACTATCATTTTGGCTAAATAAGTAACTTACAATAACTACTGTGATTTTGTGTTATAACATGCTTTTGAAAACTTTGCTACTCAAACTCTTCAAGTTCTTAATTCAGTCTCTAGGGTCCACCTGGACTTCACTCTCTAGCACATCAATTGTTATAAAAGTATATCAGCACATAACTTTTCTTTTAGATATGCTCTCTTTCAGGTTTTCTGTCTACCTCCATAACCTGCTCCAAGACAGCTGGTTACTACCACCCTCGGACCCACTAGAAGACTGGCCGGAACAAGTCGCTGTTCTACACTTATAAGGAACCTTCATGGAATTCTCACCTGTGGAAATCTACACCTTCAGCGCCTACCTTTGGGCCCTGCTCTGGCTGGTTCTGCACCCTTCTGCCACCTTACCCCCACAACGCCCCCGACCAGCAGGAAGTAACCAGAAAGAGTAACGACGCCCCTCCCCATAAAAAACAGAAAAGGTGGAATGAAAGGTGCAGGAAGCGACCAGAGGGGTGGCTCCCGAAATGGCACCAACACACCAGACAACAAAGGCCTTCTTCCAGCTTCTGTGAGCACAATTCCTGGTGCGCACCAATTTCAAACCTCCACACATGTCAATTTCAAACCTTCCCACATCAATTTCCAACCTTCCCCATGTTCCTCAATTTCAAACTTCCCCTGCGCGCCAATTTCAAACCTGCAAGCCTCCAATCAGTATCCAGCTTTGTTATGCGTCCAATAGGACCATAACACGGAATTGGCCCACCCTACTCCCATGCAGCTCCTCCAATAGGAGCATAGCATGGCCCCTTCTGGACCCTGTCGGGCTGATAAATACAGCCCTCTCCCTCAACTCTCTCTCTCGGGCTGTCTCTCTCTGTTGCTCTCTCCCTCTCTGCAGCTCTCCTCCATTCCTCTCTTTCTCCACAGACCCTTTCCCTTTTTCCTTGTAACTGCCACTTTAATAAATCTCTTGGTCCTGGCCGGGTGTGGAGTCATTACTGGCACCGAACTTCTTTCACCAGGTGCCTAGGAGCCATGGGAGGGGGTGGTTTGAGGGTAGAGGTGCTCAGGGGAGGGGCAAACAGGGGTGAAGAGGGACACCCAGGCGGGCTGCTGGGATCCCAGGAGCCGCACCCTGGTGAGACACAGGCGTTGTAGAGGTTGGTCTGGCGGTCACTGTGCTCCAAAGCCAAAGAACCAGAAAGTTCTGGAAGGCCAACCCGAGAGAGGGGGACGGACAAGGCGTGGAGAGAACTCCAGCCAGCCCTTAGGGTCAATGATGAGCAGGACACAGGGTGAGACTTGGAGAGGGGTGGGGAGGAAAAGGGGGTGCAGTGGGTGGGGAGAAGCCAGGGCCTGGCTGGAGAAACCAGAGCACACCTGTGGCCATTCACAGTGAGACTTGATCATGGCATTCAGGCATTTGGGCCCCTCTGTCACCCTGCCCTTGGTCGTTTTCTGTTCCTGAGTGGCCAGGCCCATCCCTGCCCCTTCTGGGTCTGCCCTGGAAATGCCCAGGGCCCTGGGGCTGGCCGGCTCTGGGACCCAGCTGGGCCCACGCCAGCTTCCAAGCTGCCCCATCCAGACCCACCCTCCCTGCCCAGAGCCCGCATGACAGCTGAGGGCCCTGCAGCTGCCCGGGCCAAGGGGCCCTGCTAGGTCGCAGGGACAGCCGCTGCCCTGTGACCCCGCTGACCCTGGTCCCTGCACGCCACTTCCTGAGAGATGAGGCGTCGGCCCAGGCCCAGTGGCCAGCGGGGCCAAGCTGACCCATCTCCTCAGCTCCTCCCCCACCTCCCAGATCTTCCCAGGGTCTGAAGCATTTCATGCCGAGGAAGAGAACTGGGGATCCCAGGCGCTGAGTCAGCCGGTCCCAGCCCAGGGGACTGGAATGGGGAAAGCCCCCCACCCCCTGGCTGCCCCAGAGGAAGTGGGCTTCCCACGGAGCAGGGAGCCCAGGGGCTGCTTGCTGGATGAATTGGGGGAGTACTGGGTGAGGGGCTACACCCTGCGGCCATCAGTCAGGCTGGGCCCTGCTCACCAGGGCCGAGGACCCCTCCCTCTCACCACCCCCCACAGAGCCAACCACAAGGGTGACATTGACGGGGCGGGCGGAGGAGACAAGGCATGGTCATTCCTCATTCCCGGCAGCCTCCCCCCTTGAAGGCCCACTGTCCCCTGGAGGACTCAAGGCCCCTTGAAATTGTCCGCCCCTTAGAATATTTCTAGTAACACTAGTGGCCTCTGGGGACGGGTGTCCAAGGGCTGAGGGTCAGGAGTGGGAGGGCTCAGAGAATGATTTATCCTGTCCACCCTCACATCCCTTATATCCTGTTTGATTTTTTTTTTTTAAACCATCCTCCCACTCTCCCCCCCCCCCGCCACCCCTCCTTTGTTTTGTAAGAGATAGCATTTCTAGCCAGGCGTGGTTGTGTGTGCCTGTAATTCCAGCTACTTGGAAGGCTCAAGTGGAAGGATCGTCTGAGCCCAGCAGGTCAAGGCTGTGGTGGCCAGGAGCATGCCACTGCCCTCTACACTGGGTGACACAGTGAGACTCCTACTCAAAAAAAAAAAAAAAAAATAGCCGGGCTTGGTGGCTCAGCCTGTAATCCAGCGCCTTGGGAGGCTGAGGTGAGTGAATTGCCTGAGCCCACGGGTTCAAGACCCACCTGGGCAACTTGGTGAGACCTCATCTCTACAATAAATCAAAAAATTAGCCGGTTGTGGTAGCACGTGCCTGTAGTTCCAGCTACGTGGAAGGCTGAGGCGGAAGGATCGCCGGAGCCCAGCAGGTCGAGGCTGCGGTGACCAGGAGCGGCCACTACACTCCAGTCTGGGCGACAGAGTAAGACTCCAACTAAAAAAAAAAATTACACTGAGCTCGGTGGCTCAGCCTGTAATCCCACACCTTTAGGAGGCTGAGGTGAGTGAATTGCCTGAGCCCGCGGGTTCGAGACCCGCCTGGGCAGCGAGACCTCATCTCTACAATAAATCAAAAAAATCAGCCGGGCGTGGTAGCGCATGCCTGTAATTCCGACTACTCGGAAGGCTGAGGCGGAAGGATCGCCGGAGCCCAGCAGGCCAAGGCTGCGGTGGCCGGGAGTGGCCACTGCACTCCAGTCTGGGCGACAGAGTGAGACTCCGACCCCCCCAAAAAAAAAAAAAAAAAAATTACAAAAAAAGAAAAGAGATAGGGCTGTCTCGCTCTGTCATCCAGGCTGGACTGCAGTGGTGCAATCATAGCTCACTGCAGCCTCAAACTCCTGGGCTCAAGGGATCTTCCTGCCTCTGCCTTCTGAGTAGCTGGGACTGCAGGCCCTCACCACCACACCTGGATAATTTTTATTTTATTATTTTATTTTATTTTTGTAGAAACAGTCTCACTGTGTTGCCCCATCTGGTCTCGAGCTTCTGGGCTTAAGCGATCCTCCCACCTCGGCCTCCCAAATTACTGGGATCACAGGCCGGGTCCTATTTCTATAGATTTACTTAGGTGCATCCTACTTTCCCGCCTCAGCTCCTTGGGCCTCATACCCTGTAGCCATTAATGGCACCCACCTACCCATGGGCAGCTTCTCAGAATGTCCGCTCCCTCAGGCAGAAGCAATCGTCTTCACTACTCTCTCTCCAGTCCTAGAGAGTGCCTGACACACAGTAGGCCCACAAGAAACACCTGCAGATGCAGCCCCTTCTCACGACACAACTTCTCTGCACCTTCCAGAAACAGGCAGCTTGGAGAGAAGGAAGGTCGAGGCCCACTGTGCGTGGACTTCATGGCTCCTGCCATGGCGGCTCAGTGTGGCATCTTGGCAGCGGGAGGCAGAGATGACAGTGCAAACAGAAGCTCCCGCCTGAGCTGCTACTCCAAGGCAGAGACCTGCAAACAGTGAGCACTGTAGAGTGTCAGATGGAGACAAAGGCCAGGGAGAAAGCCAGAGCAGGCCGTGGCGAGGGTGCCCAGAGCTGCAGTGTGTGCTGGGCAGAGCACACCACTCCAGGCTTTTATTTCCAAGCCCTTGGATCCTGAACCCCTGGGCTCAGGCAGTCCTCTCACCTCCGCCTCCCAAAGTGCTAGGATTACAGGCATGAGCCCTTGAGCTCGGCCACATGGCCCTTAAGCTTGCAAAAAGATGACCAGCCTCACCCATCATAAGAGAAATGTCCCCCTTCTTGCCATCCCAGAGTCCTGACACTCACCCATTCATTCGTTCACTCGTCCACGTCCACAGGGGACCTACTAGGTGGCACACACTGGGGAGACCGTGGTTGGGGACCACTGGGGGACAGACATGAACCAAAAAACAGCACAGAGTTTCTCAGGGTGTCATAAGGGGACCCGACATCGGCTGGGGGTCCGGAAGGGGGAGACCCCACAGCTGAGAGCCGTGGGACCCCCGGGGCAGCCAGGTGAGGAGGGGAAGCCAGCCCCAGGGCCCCGGGAGAAGCGTGCACGGCGACCTGTCCCCAGAGGCTGGGCACGCCTGAGGACTGGAAAGCCCATGCCCGGGGCAGCGGAAGTGGACAGTTAGTGGGAGGCCAGCTGGGGTCCCGCAGAGGGTCTGTGGCCACGGCAGCATGTGAGCAGGGCCTCATGGAAGGCAGATGGGTATTTCTATCACTATGTGGGGTGGAGATCAAATGGGGGGCACAGCATCTTGGCCCCCAAAACTCTTGGTGGCCCCTTTGTCCCCCACCCCCACCCTGTCACCCAAGTTATAAGCCTGGACTGGATCTGACTCTCTCTTCTCCTCCTTCCACGGTCACAGGGGCGGCTGGTCCATCACCAAATCTCCATCTTTCAGACCCAAGGCCTCTGTCTCTCCCGAGGGCCAAGTTCTCTCTCCCTCCCACATCAGTTGTCCCCAGAAGTGGCTGTGCCTCCAATCTGGCCTCCCTCCAGACCCCCTCTCCAAAGCTGCCAGCACCGTCTACCTAAGCACAATTCTGAAGTCGATTCACCAAAAAGAAAATGCACATGGCTTTTTTTTTTTTTGAGTCAGAGTCTCACTCTGTCACCCAGACTGGAGTGCAGTGGCACCCTCACGGCCACTGCAGCCTCCACCTGCTAGGTTCAGGTGATCCTTTCGCTTCAGCCTCACAAATAACTGGAACTACCGGCTAATTTTCTGATTTATTGCAGAGAGGAGATCTTACCATGTTGCCCAGGCTGGTCTCGAACCTATGGGCTCAGGCAAGCCTCTCACCTCCACTTCTGTAATTCCTCTTGGGAGGCTGAGGCTGGAGGATCGCTTGAGCCCAGGGGTTCAAGGCTCCAGTGTGCTATGACTGTACCACTGCACTCCAGCCTCAGTGACAGAGCAAGATTGTGTCTCTAAAAAGCAAATAAAACAAAAAATGACCACTGTGTATGTTTTATACCCAGAAGTCCCCCAAGTCCTTTATTTTTATTTATTTATTTATTTTTTGAGTCTTGAGTCTCACTCCATCACCCAGGCTGGAGTGCAGTGGCATGCTCATGGCCATCACAGCCTCCACCTGCTGGACTCAGGCGATCCTTCTGCCTCAGCCTTCCAAATAGCTGGAACTACAGGCACACGCCACCACGCCCGGCTAATTTTTTGGTGTATTGTAGAGATGAGGTCTCACCAAGTTGCCCAGGCTGGTCTCGAACCTGTGGGCTCAGGCCATCCACTCTCCTCGGGCTCCCAAAGAACTAGAATTATAGGTGTGAGCCACCACGTCCAGCCCTTTTCTAGTGTTTATACTGCAGCTGCGCTCACATACGTGTGAAAGGGAATTTGTACAAAGGACTTGTTGTGGGAAAGGGTTAGGAAAAAACTAAAGGTCCCATAGCCAAGTTGAGCTTCTGGAAACGCCCTCATGCTGGAATTCCAGCTGTAAAAATATGAAAACAGGCCGGGCACAGGGGCTTGCACCTGTAATCCCAGTACTGTGGGAGAGAGAGGCAGAAGGATTTCTTGCGCCCAGGAGTTCAAGACCAGCCTGGGCAACATAGTGAGATCTCATCTCTAAAAAAAATCAAGCCAGGCTCGGTGGCTCAGCCTGTAATCCCGCGCCTTTGGGAGGCTGAGGTGAGTGGATTGCCTGAGCCCGCGGGTTTGAGACCCGCCTGGGCAGCGAGACCTCATCTCTACAATAAATCAAAAAATCAGCCGGGCGTGGTAGCGCACGCCTGTAATTCCGGCTACTTGGAAGGCTGAGGTGGAAGGATTGCGGGAGCCCAGCAGGTCGAGGCTGCGGTGGCCGGGAGCGGCCACTGCGCTCCAGTCTGGGCGACAGAGTGAGACTCCAACTCAAAAAAAAAAAAAAAGATTTCTGTGGAGAGGAACAATTCTGAGTCTTAACCTAATTTTTTGAGGCTTTGCATCTGCAAAGCTAACAATGCTGTTAAAAGACTAAGTCAGCCAGGCTCGGTGGCTCAGCCTGTAATCTCGCGCCTTTGGGAGGCTAAGGTGAGTGGATTGCCTGAGCCCACGGGTTCGAGACCCGCCTGGGCAACTTGGCGAGACCTCATCTCTTCAATAAATAAAAAATCAGCCGGGCATGGTGTGCGTGCCTGTAATTCCGGCTACTCGGAAGGCTGAGGTGGAAGGATCGCCGGAGCCCAGCAGGTCGAGGCTGCAGTGGCTGGGAGCGGCCACTGCACTCCAGTCTGGGCGACAGAGTGAGATTCCAACTCAACAAAAAAAAAAAAAAAAAAAGAAAGAAAGAAAGAAAAAGAAAGAAAACATTACCTCATCAAAAAAGTGACTTAAATGAAAAAAAATGCAATTCGGAGAATGTCAGACCCCTGCACACAGACCCTTGGTACCTTTCCAACTTCATTTAGCGACTATCATGAGCCTGCCTTTAATTCTTCTATAATGGATCTTTTTTTTTTTTTTTTTTGAGCCGAATCTCACTCTGTCGACCAGGCTGGAGTGCAGTGGCACACTCACGGCCACTGCATCCTCGACCCGCTGGACTCAGGCAACAGGCAATCCTTCCTCTGAGCCTTCCAAGTAGCTGGAACCACAGGTGTGCGCCACCATGCCTGGAAAATTTTTTTGATTTATTGTAGAGACAAGGTCTTGCCAAGTTGCCCAGACTGGTCTTGAACCCTTGGGCTCAGGCAATCCTCTCACCTTAGCATCCCAAAGTACTGAGATTATAGGCGTGAACCACAGTGCCCAGCCTTTTATTTTTATTTTTAATTGGAGTCTCACTCTGTTGCCCAGGCTGTAGTGCAGTGGTAGGCTCACAGCTACTGCAGCCTTGAACTGCTGGCCTCAGAAAATCCTTCTGCCTCAGTCTTCCAAGTAGCTGGAACTACAGGCATACGCCACCACACCTGGGACATTTTTTGGATTTATTGTAGAGATAAGGTCTGACCAAGTTGCCCTAGGCTCAGGCAATTATCTCATCTCCACCTCCCAAAGTTCTGGGATTACAGACATGAGCCACCTCGCCCAGCTTCTTTTTGGTTTTTTGTTTGTTTGTTTGTTTGTCTTTGACTTGGAGTCTCACTCAGTCGCCCAGACTGGAGTGCAGTGGCCGCTCCCCGCCACCGCAGCCTCGACCTGCTGGGCTCCGGCAATCCTTCCGCCTCAGCCTTCCAAGTAGCTGGAACTACAGGTGCACGCTACCATGCCCGGCTGATTTTTGATTTATTGTAGAGATGAGGTCTCACCAAGTTGCCTAGGCGGGTCTCGAATCCGCGGGCTCAGACAATCCACTCACCTCGGCCTCCCAAAGCACTGGGATTACAGGCTGAACCACCGAGCCCGGCTTTTTTTGCTTTTAAGCTGGGTCTCATTCTGTCACCCAAGCTGGAATATAGTGGCCGGATCACGGCTCACTGCAACATCGACCTTCTGGGCTCAGGCGATCCTTCCACCTCAGCCTTCCGAGTAGCTGGGATTATAGGCGCACACCGCCCTACCTGGCTAATTTTTTTAATTTTTTGTAAAGATGAGGTGTTGCTATGTTGCCCGGGCTGGTCTCAAACCCCTGGGCTCAAGGGATCTTCCTGCCTCAGCCTCCCAAAGTTCTGGGATTACAAGCATGAGCCACTACACACAGCAGAATCAGTTATTTGTTGCACCCAGGTCACCTGGTCGCACTGGCTGGACCCAGCCTTGGCCACTCTGCCTTACCCAGTCCAGCACGGTCCTAAGGACAGGGAAGATACAAACACGGGTGTTCAGGAACAAGGTGCCTTGAGTAGGGACAAGGTGCCTTGAAGACAGGGAAGTGTTGAGGACAACCTCCGCTGACTCCACAACTTACTCCCTAGGTCAGTGACAACCATGGGGCTGGGACACTCCCAGAGTCCCCTGGGAGGAAGTGCCTGGTCGGTCCCTGCCAGGACAGAACTGTCATCACTCTGGAAACCCCCACGGTCTTGGGCCCAAGGCCAAATCCAGAACCAAAGGAAAGTTCCCCCCCCAGCAAGGTCCTGCCACCCAACTCCCAACGAGGGGTGCCAGGCAGAGATGGCCTCTCCTCTCGAATGCCAGCCTCTGATGAGTCAGAGTTCTCCAAAGTGGGGAGTCAGGAGTGCAGGGCTGGCGTTGGCAGGAGTCCAGGGCAGGAAGGAAACGAGGAACAATCAAGGAAAAATCCAACCCACATCTGGGATCGGCTCAGGCCACGGGGCCCTGAAGGCTGAGCTCAGGCGGGGGTAGGTGGCTTCCCTGGGCGGATGAGTCCCTTCCAAGCTCCCTGCGGCCCTACGGGGGCACCTCCACAGGCCCCCCCATCCCTTACTGCCTCCCCTAGCCACGCTGCAAGAGGACCAACTCCTCCCCCCGAGACTGTGCTCCCAGAACCCAGACCCCATCCCCCACCCCCAGGGTAGCAGTGCCTCAGAGAGTGGGCTTCAGCCTTACGGGAGGAGGGGGGCAGGTGGAGGGAGTTTCCCTGCTGGTCCCCCCCATCAGGCCAGCCCTGGGGGAGGGGGAGTCCACCTCCATCCCCAGGGCCCATGGAAATGATGTGGCCACTGATGAGGACGATTTCCAGGAAGAATTGTCTGGAAAGGAAACGAAAGGCTGAGTCAGTCCCTGCGTGGTGATCCCAGCAAGGGAGGTGGCTTTGGGGGTGCAGGAGGGACCTGATGGGCCCATCTCAGGGCTGGGGGACAACTCTAGGCCAAAGAGGAGAAGGTCAAGGACCCCACCCTGGGTGGCGTTTGTCCACAGAGGGGACTGCTCTGCCCTTCAGCCACAAGGTGTCCAGGCACCCCTCCGTCGGGAACAGCCCAGACCCTGGGCACAGGGTCCAGGCTAGTGGGAGGGGGGCAGTTGGCCTGAGCATCCTTGGCTCAGAAAGACAGGCCACCATGGCTGTCCCCGCGGGCCCAGACTAGCTCAGCCTCCCACCCGCACCCAGGCCCCTACACACAGCCTGAGAAGTCACACTAAAAAGCCAATTTTAGTACAAGAAGTCCTGTTTTATGCATGCTTGTGAAAGGCAGGGCTCTCGTGGCGATGCGCGGCGCTCACACAAAGGTCCTGTCCATTCAGCAGAACGTCCCCAGGGATTCCCTGGGCCCCAGCCAAGTGACAGCCGCATCTGTGAATGAGGAGAAGGAAGCGCCCTCCCTAGGCGCTTGCAAAATGCAGGACCCAGGCGGGGCCCAGACAGCCCCTGAGATGTGGGCTTGGTAGGGCCCCAAGGTCTAGGGGACCACAGGGCAGACTGGGTGGCAAAGGGAGCTGGGCTGGGCAGAATCTTGTCACCTGCAGGTGGGCTCGAAGCAGTCCCCAGAGTGCACATGGTGGCTCCAGTCCTGGCTTGGAGCCTGACCCGAGAGAGGATAGCTGGGGCTTGAACCAGTCTTGGGGGCTCTGCAGCTTTCTCCTCCTTCCCCAGAGACCCCCAATCACCCACCCACCCCAGAACTTGTTCAAAGAGCTTCCGGGATGGTTCCCAGTTGCATGTGGCCTTGGGCACACAAGCGCTTTGTGTCTCCACCTTCCATCCCTGTAACTTTCTGGAGTTTTGTTTTGAGTCCGAGTCTCCCTCTGTCACCCAGGCTGGAGTGCAGTGGCACGCTCACGGCCATCGCATCCTCGACCTGCTGGGCTCAGGCGATCCTTCCACCTCAGCCTTCCAAGTAGCTGGAACAACAGGTGGGCACCACCACGCCCAGCTAATTTTTTGATCTATGGTAGAAACAAGATCTCGCCAAGTGGCCCAGGCTGATCTCGAACCCTTGGGCTCAGGCAATCCTCTCACCTCAGCCTCCGAATCTCATCATGAGATCACAGGTATGAGCCACCGCGCCCAGCTATAACTTTCTGTTTAGTCACCAGCTTTGAATGGTGCTCTTGACCCTGTCCTGATCCCAGCCTCCAGTGGAAGACTTTCAGCAGATGGGCAGAGGCTGGGAGGCTTGACCTCAGCCTCCTTCCTGCAGGCTAAGTTGACCTCCTCGTGACAACCATCCCAGATCAGGCAGCAGGGCCAGCCCACTGTGCCCCCAAACTCCTGTTATAATGCTTTCCGTGTGTTCCCAGGAACAAAATACATGCAAGGCTCTCCCTCATCTGGCTTGGGACACATATTACCTGATGTTAGTTTATTTATTTACTTATTTATTTTTGAGTCGGTGTCTCACGCTGTCGCCCAGGCTGGAGTGCAGTGGCATGCTCACGGCCACCACAGCCTCGACCTGCTGGGCTCAGGCGATCCTTCTACCTCAACCTTCCAAGTCGCTGAAACTACAGGTATATGCCACCATGCCCAGCTAATAATTTTCTTTTTTTTTTTTGTAGGGCCGAGGTCTTGTTATGTTGCCCGGTCTGGTCTCGAACTCCTGGCCTCAAACGAGCCTCCTGTCTCTGTCTCCCAAAGTGCTGAACTTACAGGCATGAGCCATAACCCCAGCCACTTGATGCTACTATTCCATATTACAGGCTCGAAGGCTCAGAAAGGGAAAGTCCTCTGGCCGTGGTCACAGAGCAAATTGGCATCGGGTCCAGCCCGGAACCTGGTCGATGCCCCAGAGGTCAGTACTTAGGGGTGCTGAGCTGTCCCTCCTCTCCCAAAGCTGTGTCCTTGGCAGGGCAGGAGACCAGGATGACAACTTCGGGGTTACAAGCCCGAGAGAAGGAGGGGGGCCCAGAGCCCACGTGTCTTTCGCTCTAGGCTAGGCGGGGCAGACCACTGTCAGTGTCCTAAACTTCCGTTTCCATCTCTGTAAGATGGGGATAATGGGGGGTGGGGGGTGGGTACCTGGTGAACCCCAGGGGCCAGAACAGGGCGAGAACAGCCTTCATCTCCCCACACACCCACCACATTTGCCAGGGCTGCTGCCATCCCTACTTCCTCGACTATCCAGGCCTCAGTTTTCCTCCAAGCCACCTGACCGATCCTCCCTGGGAAGTGGAGGGGGGAGTGAAGTGGGTTCAAGGTTAAAATCTCAACTTCCCTGTATTCGTTTTCACGAACTTGGTGGGTTAGAACAACCAAACTCATACCTTAACGGTGCTGCAGGGTTTGGGAAATCCAATGTGGGCCTCACTGGGCGAGATAAGGCAGGGCTGTGTTCCTTTGGGGTCTCCAGGGAGAATCCATCTCCTTGTCTTTTCAGCTTTAAAGGCCGCACGAGAACCGGGCTCGGTGACTCAGCCTGTAATCCCGTGCCTTTGGGAGGCTGAGGTGAGTGGATTGCCTGAGCCCGCGGGTTCGAGACCCGCCTGGGCAACTTGGTGAGACCTCATCTCTACAGTAAGTCAAAAATTAGTCGGGTGTGGTAGTGCACGCCTGTAGTTCCAGCTACTTGGAAGGCTGAGGCGGAAGGATCGCCGGAGCCCAGCAGGTGAGGAGGCTGCGGTGGCCGGGAGCGGTCACTGCACTCCAGTCTGGGTGACAGAGTGAGACTCCAACTCAAAAAAAAAAAAAAAAAAAGGCTGCACGAAGTCCATGGTTTGTAGCTCCTTCCTCCACTGCCAAGGACAGCAACACAAAAACCCACTTTCTCTGATTCTCCTCTTTCCCTCTCCTTCTACTTTTTTTTTTTTTTTTTAGATTGAGTCTCACTCTTGTCACCCAGGCCGGGGTGCAGTGGCATGCTCACGGTGCCGACCTGCTGGATTCAGGCGATTCTTCTGCCTCAGCCTTCCCAAATAGCTAGAACTACAGATGCACGTCACCACGCCCGGGTGGTTTCTGTGACTTACTGTAGGGACGAGTTCTCACCAAGTTGCCCAGGCTGGTCTCGAACCCTGGGCTCAGGTAGTTCTCTCACCTCAGCCTCCCAAAATGCTGGGGTGACAGACTGAGCCACCGTGCCTGGCCACCCTCTTTTTCTTTTAAGGATCCTTGTTATCACACTAGGCCCATCCAGATAATACAAGATAATCTCTCTATTTTAAAGTCAAGGCTGAGCACAGTGACTCCAGTACTCTGGGAGGTTGAAGCGGGAGGATTGCTTGAGCCCAGGAGTTTCAGACCAGCCTGGGCAACACAGCCAGACCTTATCTCTGTAAAAAAAAATTTTTAACCGTCATGGCAGTGTGCACCTGTGGTCCTAGCTACTTGAGAGGCTGAGGCGGGAGGATTGCTTAAGCCCAGGAGGTTGATCATGGTGGGCCATGATCATGCCACTGCACTCCAACCTTGGGTGACAGTCAGACCCTGACTTAAAAATCAATGAATAAATAAATAAATAAGTCAGCTGATTAGCAGTTGTAATTCCATGAGTAATCTTCATGGAGATTAGAATGTGACATCTTTCTTTTTTTTTTGAGTTGGAGTCTCACTCTGTCACCCACGCTGGAGTGCAGTGGCATGCTCCCAGCCACTGCAGCCTCGACCTGGGCTCTGGCGATCCTTCCGCCTCAGCCTTCCGAGTAGCCAGGACTACAGGCGCATGCTACCACAGCCGGCTAATTTTTTTTATATATTGTAGAGACGTGGTCTTGCCAAGTTGCCGGGATGCATCTCGAACCCCTGGGCTCAGGCAATCCACTCGCCTCGGCCTCCCAAAGTGCTGAGATGACAGACTGAGCCACCGAGCCCAGTCGCCTCACTCTTCTTAGCACTTACCCTCCTAGAAGGGTATCACGGGTGTACTTGGGAATTTGACTTCATTTCTCTTCACTGGGCTGTAGGTTCCAATCCAGAGGGCATTGCCTGAATCCCCGGCATCAAGAACAGCCCTTGGCACTTAGCAAATGCCCTACAAATATCTATTGAATCACTGAATGGCTGGACGCGGTGGCTCATGCCTATAACTCCAGCACTTTGGAGACCGAGTTGAGAGGATTGCCTAAGTCCAGGGGCTCGAGACCAGCCTGGGCAACTCAGTAAGACCTCATCTCTGCAATAAATCAAAAAATTAGCCGGGCATGGTGGCACATGCCTGTAGTTCCAGGTATTTGGAAGACTAGAGCGGAAGGATCACCAGAGCCCAGCAGGTCAAGGCTGCGATGGCCGTGAGCAGTGTGCCACTCTGCCCTCCAGCCTGGGCGACAGAGTGAGACTCCAACACAAAAAAATAACTATCACCGAACAGAGCAAAGACAGTTTCCTTCGGTCTGTCTCCCCAGTCCTTCATAAATGTCTCTGGTACTAGGTGACTGACTGACTGAATGAATGAATGAATGAACGAACCAACGAGGTAAGCCCCACCCTCACTCTGGAAGCCAGACAGCAAATACGGGAGTGCCCAAGCCACGCTGCCTCTGCCCCTCATATCCTCTTTTCTAGGGAACAGTAAACTCGTCAGAGAGCTCGTAGGTGTGTAGTATTTCAACGCGGGCGCCTCCAGGCCTCATTCATTCATTCCCGGTCTCACTGAACATACTCGCGCGGGCGCCTCCCCGCCCCAGCCCTGCGGGGAGAGAATCAGTCCACGGTCGCTCTGCAAATTCTGAAGAATTCGGTCTTCCGGCCGCCGTTCCCTCGGCCTTCTGCCGCCGAGGGTTCTGGTTCCGACCGGAGTCCGCGGAGTCCACCCACGGGCACCCGACGCCACCCGATCTGCGGCCACCCGAGTCGGGACGCGACCCCGGGGCGCGTGGGGTCGTGGGACCCGGGCGCGGCGCCGCTCGAAGGGGGGAGCCCAGGGCGGGCCCGAGTGGGCGGGCCCGTGGGCGGGGCCTGCCCGGGTGGCTCTGGCATTGGCTCCGCGCGCCGGGGGCGGGGCCTCGAGGCCAAAGTCCGCACCGTGAGTTCATCGCCGGGTCGGTCCCGCCGCCGCGCTGTCCAGCCTCGGAGCCTCCGCCGCCCGCGGGTGCGCCGCACGGTGAGTTCGGGCCGGGGTTCTGCATCCGGTCCGCGGCTCCACGGGGGCGCCCGGGACCATCTCGGCGGCGCTGCCCCCGGTTCGCGCCCCGGCCCGGTCTCACCTCCGCGGAGGTCTCATCCCCGCCCCGGGCGGGGTGCTTCCCGCCCGCGCCTCGGCCCCCGCAGCCCCGCCCGTGCCCCCACGACCGCGGGCCCCGAGCATCCCGACCCCGACTTCCCCGATCCGCCCTCCCTGCTGTGCCCGAACCCCTCTCCCGGGACCCGAGAGCGCCCCCCCGCCGCCCAGCGTGTGCGCCGGGGCCGGGGCCGTATTTTTAGCCGACGGTGAGGTGTCCTCCTATCTTTAGCTGCGGCCGCCCGTGCCCTGAAACGGATCCGGGCTGGGCTGGGCTGCGCCTGGCCGGGGGCAGGGAGGGGTCGGCGCCGGAACCCGAGCCGGGGCCGACAAGCCGGGCCGGTGGGAGGGGCGGGGCCCGCGTGCCCGAGCCCTGGCCCTGCGCCCAGCGGACACTCGGACATCGCCCAGGCCGGAAAGCCTGGAGAGGCTCCTCCCAGAGCCGGGAGACGGGGACAGGGTCCCCGATCGCCCTTTACCACCCCGCCTGTCTCATTGAGGGACCAGAAGCCCCCGAGAGAAAAAGATCCCGCCGGCCATCCGCAGCCGGTACTCGAACCCGCGGCTTCTCGGGGGGGGGGGCGCCTGCCTGGAGCCCGAGGCGCGCTGGAGACCCCGGCGCGCTCCGAGTCCTCCGGGATGCGGGACGATCGTGGGGGCGCGCGCGCGCCTCCTAGCGGCCGCGGAGCCGGACGCCGCTCCGCATGCGGACCCCGGAGACCCCGAGACTGGCCGGGGGAGACTCCGCGCTAGCCGTGTCGGGGAGGGCGGGAGGAGGCGGACGCCTGGGGCCAGGAGTTTTTCGTTTTTGCTGTTATTCAATGCACTGTCTTCCAGAACAAGTGCTGAGGATGACCTTGCAGATACAGTATTTGCGAAGGAATGATGGGGTGACCCGCAGACCCTGTCGCGCTCACTCGTAATAAATCATGGGGTCTCCTTAGTCCTAGCGTGGTGACTTTATTGGCGACCCAATTTTAAAAATGCGGAAAGTGAGACCCAGAGGGGAGATGTGTCTTGCCCACCATCACAGAGTGAGTCCCAGGTGGAGCTGAATTTAAGGTCGGTCTCCCGAATCTCAAGGTCAAGGGCTGCTCCTTGAACATCCCTAGTGGAGGGTGGCTTAATAGTCCTCATAATAGGAGGGACTCTGCCTCCAGGAAATTGTTTTCTCTGAGGAAGGCCCAGAGCTCCTGTCCAGGACAAACCCAGAGAGTCACTCTCTCAGCTCAGCCACCCACAGCCTTATCCTGATAGAAGGCTCATTCTCTCTCTCTCTCTTTCTCTCTCTCTCTCTCTCTCTCTCTCTCTCTTTTTGAGGCAGAGTCTCACTTTGTCGCCCAGGCTGGAGTGCAGTGGCACGCTCCCTGTCACTGCAACCTCCACCTGCTGGACTCAGGCGATCCTTCCGCCTCAGCCTTCCAAGTAACTGAAACTACAGGCACGCGCCACCATGCCCGGCTAATTTTTGATTTATTGTAGAGACGAGATGTTGCCAAGTTGCCCAGGCTGGTCTCGAACCCCTGGACTCAAGGCAATCCTGTCGCCTCCACCTCCCAAAGTGCTGGGATGACAGGCGTGAGCCACCATGTCCAACCAAGAGCTCATTCTCATAACACATGCAAGTTGGATCAGGGGCAGCCTAAGGGTAGGTCGTAGATGAAGGAGGTATGGGGACCACGTGTTTCCAGCCTGTTTCTCTCCTGCCCCCCGTAGTAGCCCACTGCATCGGAGCCATGTGGACCAGGCTGGGTGCAGTGCTCACCCTTCCACTTATATCCGAGCTGCACGACTTGGGCAAATTACTTGACATCTCGGTAATGACCCCACCATGCTGTGGCGGGGAGCATTAAAATTGGAAACCGCACGGCCAGCCGGATTCTAGGGTCTTGCAGTTGCCAAATCTGAATACTTAGGGCTTGATGGTTGTAATTCCCAGCTCTCCCCTGGGTTGTCGATGCCGGCCCCTCCCTCGTTCTCGCCACATCTGGAATTGGGCGGGTGCATTTGGCTCTGAGTGAGACAGCTGTCAGGGACGCCCCATCTGTTGTGGAAACGCTGAGGCTGGCTTGGCGCTCCCGTGTGATGGGGTGGGGCAGGGAAGGACAAATCCTACCGGTCAGCACCCCCACCTCGGTGAGCGAAAAGGAAGAAACCCCGCCCAGGTCTTCTCGCCTGACAAGGGACAGATAGCAAGTTGGTCGGCATGTCCCCCAGGCCTGGCAGGGTGGACACGGCATGCGTGAATGAGTGCTGGGATCCCAAGACTTCAAGGCACCCAGGCCTCCCCACCTCCTTCCAGGCTTAGCTGGAATTCCACCACCGGGACTCATTCCTTTGTTTCCTGTGAAAGCTGCAGGTGCCCTGGGAGGAGCGAGATGTCCGGCCTCCGTGGCTCAGCGCGACTGACCCGGGGGGTCCGGTCCGGGGGGGGGGTTTCCCGAGCAAGGACCTGGCCTGGAATGGGTGGGGGGGGGGGTGGGGCCCCTGCTTCTCCTGAATCCGCCTTCCTGCTCCCTGCCTCCAGCCCCCTCACTGACACCCTCACCCTGCCCAGGATGAAGACCAGGCAGAAAAGCTGGCAGAAGCCTTTGCTCGCCCCTGGCGGGCCTGGGGTGGGACCATGGGGGGGGCTGGACTCATCTGGCTTGAATTCTGGCCCTCCCTGCCTTCTCACCGAGTAACCTTGGACAAGCTTCTTTCTTTGCCTTTTATGCTGATTCTACATCTGGGCTCATGTGTATTGGGCCAATCAGGCCCTCCTGCGTCCCCCACCCCCCCAAGCAGTGGGAGGGCTCGATCTATTTCCTTTTTCTGTCAAATCAGTGTGACACCCTTTCCTAGCATATTTCTATTTCCACATTTAAAATAGCTTTATTTCTTCCTGGCTTCATAAATAATATCTGCATATAAATAATGCATGCTTATTATGAAGAATTTGAATTTTTAAAAGTCTGAACGGAAAAGAAAAAGTCAACCTGAAATTCTGCTGCTTTGAGTTAACCACCGGCAACATTTGGGTGACCTGCCTTTCATCTTTTTAAATTTTATTTTATTTATTTATTTATTAATTTTTTTAGAGTTGGAGTCTCAATCTGTTGCCCAGACTGGAGTGCAGTGGCCGCTCCCGGCCACCGCAGCCTTGACCTGCTGGGCTCCGGCAATCCTTCCGCCTCAGCCTTCCGAGTAGCCGGAATTGCAGGCATGTGCTACCACGCCCGACGGATTTTTTGATTTATTGTAGAGATGAGGTCTTGCCTACCCAGGCGGGTCTCGAACCCGAGGACTCAGGCAATCCATTCACCTCAGCCTCCCAAAGGCGCTGGATTACAGGCTGAGGCACCAAGCCCGTTTTATTTTATTTTATTTTGGAGTCGGAGTCTCAGTCTATCACCCGGGCTAGAGTACAGTGGCACGCTCATGGCCACCGCAGCCTCGACCTGCTGGACTCAGGCGATCTTTTCGCCTCAGCCTTCCAAGTAGCAGGAACTACAGGCATGCGGCTAATTTTTTGATTTATTGTAGAGACAGGGTCTCACCAAGTTGCCCAGGCTGGTCTTGAACCCCTGAGGTTAGGCAGTCCTCTCGCCTCAGCCTCCCAAAGTGCTGGATTACAGGCGTGAGCCACCGTGCCTGGCCCTTCTCTGTTCCTAGAGAGAATAGAATTCTACACAGGCTAATATACTTAAGTACATGAATAGGGACACATATACACACATCAGGGAGGAGGGAGGTAGCCAGGTTTTTTTTCATGTTTCTTTTTAATTTTTTTTTTGAGTCAGAGTCTCACTCTGTTGCCCAGGCTGGAGTGTAGTGGCACGATCACAGCTCATTGCAGCCTCGACCTCCTGGGATTCCACCTCAGCTTTCTGAATAGCTGGGACTACAGGCGTGTGCCACCTTGCCTGGCTAGTTTTGTTTGAATTTCTGTAGAGGCCAAGGTCACGCTATGTTGCCTAGGCTGGTCTCGAAGTCTTCGCCTCAAACAATTCCCCACCTCCCGCCTTGACCTCCCAAAGGGTAATTACAGGCATGAGCCACAAACCCAGCAGCATTTTCAATAAATGGTATCGTCTGTGCTATGTTTTTGTACTCTGTTTGCTTCTGTCTCTCTGCAATGCTTTACATGAATTGCTTCAAAATGTCTGCTGTCTCTAATTCTTATTTATTTATTTTTTGAGTCCATGTCTCACTCTGTTACCCAGGCTGGAGTGCACTGGCGTGATCACGGCTCACCTCAGCCTCCCAAGTATGTGGGACCACAGGCACACGCCACCAACCATGTCTGGTTAGGTTTCTTATTTTTGTGTAGAGGTGAGGTCCTGCTATGTTGCTCAGACTGATCTTGAACTCCTGACTCAAGCAATTCTCCCACCTCGGACTCCCAAAGTGCTGGGATTTCAGGCATGAGCCATCACTCCTAGCCTTGATGCCTCTAATTTTTTTTTTTTTTGAGTCGGAGTCTCACTCTGTCACCCAGGAGTATAGAGGCACCGTCACCGCCATTGCGGCCTCGACCTGCTGGGCTCAGGTGATCCACCTCAGCCTTCCAAGTAGCTGGAACTATAGGTGTGTGCCTCCACACCCGGCTATTTTTTTGATTTATTGTAGAGACGAGGTCTCACCAATTGCCCAGGTTAGTCTCGATTCCCTGAGCTCAGACAATCCCCTCCCCTCTGTCTCCCAAAGTGCTGGGATTACAGGTGTGAGCCACTGCGCCCGGCCCTTTTTTGTTTGTTCTGAGTCAGAGTCTCACTCCGTCACCCAGGCTGGAATGCATGATCACGGCTCACCATAGCCTCGACCCACTGGGCTCAGGGATCCTTCCGCCTCAGCCTCCCAATTAGCTGGGACTACAGGCATGTGTCACCACACAGGGCTAATTTTTGAGATTTTTTTTTTTTTAGTTGGAGTCTCACTCTGTCGCCCAGACTGGAGTGCAGTGGCCTCCCGGCCACCGCAGCCTCGACCTGCTGGGCTCCTGCGATCCTTCCGCCTCAGCCTTCCAAGGAGCTGGAACTACAGGCGCGCACTACCACGCCTGGCTAATTTTTTTTTTTTATTTATTGTAGAGATGAGGTCTCGCCAAGTTGCCCAGGCAGGTCTCAGGCAATCCACTCACCTCAGCCTCCCAAAACGCCGGATTACAGGCTGAGCCACCAAGCCCGCGAGATTTTTTTTTTTTAAGAGACAAGATCTCTCACTATGTTGCCCAGACTGGTCTCAAACTCCTGGACTGAAGCAATCCTCTTGCCTCAAGCTCCCCAAGTGCTAGGATTACAGGCATGAGCCACCACACTTGGCTCAGAGCAAGACTTTATATGCAACTTTGGGCCTCATGCTCTGGCTCCCTGGCCTCAGTGTCCCCACATGTAACAAGAGGGGTTTGACGACACTGGTCCAGCCTCTAAGATGCAGTGGGTCTATGAGTGAAGCCACGCTTCTTCCAGCAGGGATGCCCCTACAGGGAGTGACGCCCTTGGGCTCCCGGGGCTGATGCTTCTGACTTTGGTGCTCTGACTTGTGTGTACCGTTTCTGTTTCAGCTCTCAGCTCGGGACCCAGGAGGATCTCTCAGAGACAAGACCGAAGCGCATTGCAGCCTACACAAGCCCCGCCTTTCTGTTCTAGTTTTCAGAAGACTGTGTGATCCTTTGAAGAGAAAGTGATTTTTGCCATCTCAACCCTCTGACTTCATCGATTTTTTTCATCTTCCTTTTGCTGATTCCTGGAGCCAGCTTTGGACTCTTTGGCAAAGTTGGGTGTCTGAAACCCCCTCCGGAGCGAGTGTTTCTGGCTGAGGGGTTTTGAGGGGAGGCCGTGGTCTCGACAGGTGGCCTGTCCCCAGCCTCACAGTCAGGCCTGAGTGGTGGTGAGGTCACCATGTCCACCAAGGTGCCCATCTATCTGAAACGGGGCAGCCGAAAGGTAAGAAGGAGAAGCTTCGTGACCTGCTGTCCTCTGACATGATCAGCCCGCCGCTGGGGGACTTCCGCCACACCATTCATATTGGCAGCGGTGGCGGCGGTGACATGTTCGGGGACATCTCCTTCCTGCAAGGCAAGTTCCACCTCCTGCCGGGACAGCGGTCGAGGGGCCCGAGGAAGACGGCGCCTTCGACCTTCCCTTCCAGTTCGCCCGCACCGCTACGGTGTGTGGGCGGGAGCTCCCCGACGGCTTGTCCCCTCTGCTCAAGAATGCCATCTCGCTCCCGGTCATCGGCGGGCCCCAAGCCCTCACGCTGCCCACAGCCCAGGCCCCGCCCAAGCCCCCTCGCCTGCACCTGGAGACCCCTCAGCCTTCCCCGCAGGAGGCAGGGAGTGTGGACATTTGGAGGATTCCGGAAGGCGGCTCACCTCACCATGGGCTGACGCCGGAGTCAGGGCCCGAGGAGTCCTTCCTGTCCCACGCCAGCTCCCTGCTGTCCCTGCATGTGGACCTGGGGCCTTCCATCCTGGACGACGTCCTCCAGATCATGGATCAAGACCTCGACTAATCATGCGGGTCCCCCACACAGGACCCGCAGCCGACCAGGCCGGGTGCCCAGGCTGGACGGACGCGGGGTGGGGGGCGGGGTGTGGACACGGCCCCGGCCTGGGATACTGGATCCCAAGGGTCCCCCTGGGTGGCCGCCAGCCAGTGATTCTCATTTTGAGCCTGTGATTCCGCCCTCCTTTCCCCACCATGGACAGTGGCGGCCTCACTGCTTTCCCATAATGACCACCACAGGCATGTGCAGAAGTCATCCCTGGGTGCCCTAGCATCTCAGAGACCTGGGCCCTCCACCATCAGCTCCTTTTCCCCTCAGGTCCCTCAGATGAAGGCCCTGCTGAAATGGACACCCCCTTCACCTTCCTTCTGCAGGGCACAGCCAACCAGAGGTCCGGCCATTCCGGACTTTGGCGCTGCGTACTGGACTGAGAGTGTGGTGTCAGCAACTGGATGCATCCTGCCTCGTCCCCTCCCCCACCCCTTCCCCACGTGAGCGGGGAATCCAGGCTGCCAGTCCTCCCTCCCAGGTTTCCTCCCAGGGCAGGCCAGGCCCCGAGGGCTGTGGACCCCCCTCTGGGAGACCCCAGGCCCAGAGGGTTTTGGGGAAGGCAGACCCGACCCTCCAAAAGGGTCGTACCTGGCTCTGAGCCTGCAGTGAGAATGAAGCGGGAAAAAAGCCAAGGGTCTGGTGGGGATATTCTGACTTTGGTTAAGCGTAAGGGCAGAGAAAGCACGCCAATAGGCTAGGCGCTGGGCCTACCCTGGGCTCACCCCTGCCCGGGGCAGCTGGGATCTGGCGGGGAGACCAAGAGTAAAAGAACAATCACAAGGACATGTGCATGGGGACCAATAGCTTCTCCAGCTTCAGAGCACCAAGGAAGCACGTGGGGGGACGCTCGGCTCAGGGCTGGGAGGGCCCCCACCGTGCTGGCCCATGGACTGATCCCACCTGCAGCTGTTTATTGAGGATCCACGGCGCACTTGGCCTTGGCAGTGGTAGATACATCCCTACTCTCTTGGAGCTTATATTGTAGTGGGGAGAAGGATATTGAATTTGTGATATTAAATATTAAAGAGCTGATTTTCCCGCAGTGGTAAATACTGTGAAGAAAACAACGGGATCAGGAATGCCCGGGGCCAGGAGGGAGGGTGGGGTAAGGGTGGGCAGAGGTGATTTGGAGTCAGCTCTGACCTAACGGGTATATGCTCATGTACAAGCAAAAACACTGAGGCATCCCACGGCAAGAACATGGCCCCTCTGAGTGCACTTAGCCTGTGTGAGACTCTTTTTCCCCTGTGTCTAAAATGGAGGCACTGATATCTACTTTTCAGGTTGTTGAGAAAATCAGGGACAACATTTATAATTCTCAATGGGGGGTATTAAAAAATGGAACCAGGCCAAGCTCGGTGGCTCAGCCTGTCGTCCCAGCACTTTGAGAGGCCGAGGTGAGTGGACTGCCTGAGCCTGAGGGTTCAAGACCAGCCCGGACAACTTGGCGAGAACTTGCCTTTACAATAAATCAAATATGAGCCAGACGTGGTAGCACGCACCTGTAGTCCAGGCTACTTAGAAGGCTGAGGTGGAAGAATCGCCAGAACCCAGCAAGTCAATGCTTGGGTGGCCATGAGCATGCCACTGCACTCCAGCCTGGGCGACAGAGTGAGACTCCGACTCAAAAAATAAAAATAAAAACAAAAAATAAAAAAAGTTTCGTGAGTGGATTGCCTGAGCCTGCGGGTTCGAGACCCGTCTGGGCAACTTGGTGAGACCTTATCTCTACAATAAAATCAAAAATTAGCCGGGCGTGGTAGCGCATGCCTGTAATTCCAACTACTTGGAAGGCTGAGGCGGAAGGATCGCCGGAGCCCAGCAGGTCGAGGCTGCGGTGGCCGGGAGCGGCCACTGCACTCCAGTCTGGGCGACAGAGTGAGACTCCAACTCAAAAAAAAAAAGTTTCCAGGCCAGGCATGATGGCTCATGCCTGTAATCCCAGCACTTTGGGAAGCCAAGGTAGGAGCACTGCTTGAGCCCAGGAGTTTGAGACCAGCCTGGACAACATAGTGAGACCACAACTCTACCAAAAAAAAATAGGCCAGACGTGGTGGTTCATGCCTATAATCCCAGCATTTTGGGAGACCAAGACGAGAGAGGATTGCCTAAACCCACAGGTTTGAGACCAGCCTGGGCAATTTGGCAAGACCTCATCTCTACAATAAATTTAAAAAGAATTAGGGGCTGGGCTCGGTGGCTCAGCCTGTAATCCCAGCACTTTGGGAGGCTGAGGTGAGTGGATTGCCTGAGCCTGTGGGTTCGAGACCTGCCTGGGCAATTTCACAAAACCTTATCTCTACAATAAATCAAAAATTAGCCGGGTGTGGTAGTGCCGGCCTGTAGTTTCAGCGACTTGGAAGACTAAGGCGGAAGGATCACCGGAGCCCAGCAGGTCGAGGCTGCAGTGGCCAGGAGCGGCCACTGCACTGCATTCCAGCCTGGGTGACAGAGTGAGACTCCAACTCAAAAAAAAAAAAAAAAGAGCCAGGTGCAGTGGCATGTGCCTATTGTTCCAGCTACTTGGAAGGCTGAGGAGGAAGGATTGTCTGAGCCCAGCAGGCTGAGGCTGTGGTGGCTGTGAGCATGCTACTGCACTCCAACCAGGGTGACAGAGTGAGACTCTGAAGAAAAAGGAAAAAAGAACTGCTTTCAGTTCTGTTGGGTACATACCCACAGGTGGAATTGCTGGATCCCATGGTTATGTTATATTGTTTGAGAAACTGCCATATTGTATTCCGTAGCATCTACGCCATTTTACATTCCCACCAAGCTTTTTGTCTTTCTTTTCTTGAGTCAGAGTTTCACCCGTCACCCAGACTGGAGTGCAGGGAAACGCTTATGGCCACCGCAGCCTCGATCTGCTAAGCTCAGGTGATCCTTCCGCCTCAGCCTTCCAAATAGCTGGAACCACAGACATACCCAGCTAGTTTTTGTGATTTATTGTAGAGACGAGGTCTCACCAAGTTGCCCAGGCTGGGCTCGAACCCCTGGGCTCAGGCAATTCTCTCGCTTCGGCCTCCCAAAGTGCTGGGATTACAGGCTGAGCCACTGTGCCCAGTCAGCTTTTTGTCTTTCACCTGAATTTGTTGTCATTATATGGAGACTGGAGATTTGATACACAATCTCGGATGGAATACGAACCTAGGTCTGTGGGACCCAAAGCCTGTAGTTGAATGCAATCCTGTGTCCCCACAGGGGTTCAGCTTTAGGCCCCGGTAATATCTGTGAAAGCAGAAAGTGGGGAAGTTGAAGGCGCCTACCTGCAGGCCCCCTCAGTGTTCCCCTTCTGTCTGGGGAGGCGACAATAAGGAAAGGGGACTCCTTCCTCAGAGTCTCACTCAGCTGGAAGCAGGACCTAACCCTGGATCTGAGCTGAGACCAGAGTGGCCAAGGAAGGAAGACATTTTTGCCCTGGGTCTCCAGAAGTCTCCAACTCACACTGCATCAGGCATCAGCCAACGAGCCCCGGGAAACCCCTCAGGGCTGCCATGTTGGAGTGGAGAAAGGAAACTAGGTAG